>JAECMU010113796.1:0-14116 GCA_016106625.1 Dracogyra subfuscus
ACAAGGCTGTACAGTGCAATAACTTAGGCTGCCCAATACCAGGCTGTACAGTGCCATAACTTAGGCTGCCCAATATCAGGCTGTACAGTGCAATAACTTAGGCAAAGTACAACAGTCTTCACCATCCACTAAGGACATATTATTATCTTTTCCTAAAATAATGATCTTTTTTTTTTCTCCAAATAGTGCGCATTCATGTTTTTCATTATCTAGAAATAAGAAATACCTTGAACTCAAATATTATTAGTGTCAACTTATAAAACAAGTTAATAATTTTTATTAAAAAAAAAATATATATATATTTTTAGGAACTGAAATTTGGAACTAGACAACTTATAACCGAGATATACAGTACATGTTTCATACATATTCTGGTTACAAAATCCATGTTAAATATCACACATTGCATGAAACACACATGTGTATATATAGAGAATCTTTATAGCCAATGAGCTAAGCAAGTGCTGTATTTAGTTTTTGAACCTAGGCTGTGAATTGCTTTATATTCCAATATGTTTCATAAATAATTCTTAACAGCACACACACACAAATGCAATTATTTTACTAGGATAAGGATCAAAGACCAATTTCATTAAACATCCTAAGTTTACATCTGAGACTGGCAGTTATGCCGATCGCGCATTTACACATATTTGCGATCGATTTCACACAGTAAATTACATTATTACAGAAGATGAAGCATTTTAATGACCAAAAAAACCCTGAAATAATGTGTGTACTTAAAACTATATTTGCTGTACTATGATAATAATAAGAACTGTATTTCAGTTGTATATTTACGTTTACGTGCAAACCTAGGCTTACAATGTTTTGTGAAACTGGGACCAGCCCAATAATTAAAATATTAATATTTTTTCCCCATCGACTTTAAATACATTGATACCCGACAATGAAGCAGTCAGTTTTACAGTGTTAAAGTAAGTCACAGTGCTAGAAAGAAAAGAAAATTGCATCAAATTATTTATTAAACTATTAAAAAACCCAGTATATCCTAACAAAATAGCAATAACTGCATGACATTATTTCGCCAAAATTCAAACACAATTTGCCAACTGTTTTCATCATTTACAATCGGTGAATTTAGTGAGTGTCGCAGCTAGCCCAGACACTAGCTCCGACAGAAGTTCAGCTAGATCCCTATGTATTATACAATCTGTGCAATTGTTCACGGCAATCAGCAATGCCACTGAGTTTTTCATTCTCTATGAGACTTTTGTTTTTGCTATGGACAACTGTTTTCAAAATTTGCAATCGGTGAGTATGGCGAGTGTCGCAGTTAGCCCAGACACTAGCTCCGACAGAAGTTCAGATAGATCCCTATGTATTATAATATACAATCCGTGCACCAGCAATCAGCAATGCCGTTGAGTTTTTCATTCTCTACGACACTTTTGTTTTTGCTGTGGACTTACCATTTTTTTTGTTGAAAGGCTCGTTTTTTGGTTGCTGTGGACATCGTCTTAATTGCAGGAGCTGCATGTAATATTAATATTGGTATTACTGTTGAAAATTTCCTCTAACCCAGGTAAAACATTCACTAGATTGAACCGAGGGCAAGCAGATTTGCCGAAACTTGATTTTATCAAATCTGTAAACGAGAGATTCCGAGATGTGGATATAAGATTTGTTTTATAGCAGACAATTATTTACACTTTACAGCACTGTTTACATTATACACAGAACACTATTTATTACTTCTAAAATAAATGTGAAAATTATAAGCGAAAGATATTCTTCTCTTCTTGTTGATTCTGGTGATTGGTTTCCATATACATACGGTAACATAGTACACAACATCTGCGACAAAGAGACAAGCACACCAAAAAGCTTTGGCTTTTAAACACATAACACAGAATGGTATTAACAAAAACAAAAAATGCTGATAACTATTATATACCTGAAAATAAAATAAAAGTAGTTTTATTTATTTTAAGATTGTTTGTTGTTTCTTTTTGGTTCACTGTGGTATGAAAAACAAAACCCCAAAACACACACAAAAGTTTACCATGTTTTTGTTTCTTGTTCATATCCAGATAAATCTAAAAGAAATAACAGACAATTCTTATAAATGAATTTGAAACATACTTACTAATTAAAACACAAGAAAGATTGTATTTTATTTTGAAGTTATTGTTTTTTTGGTTCTAGAACAATAACAAAAAATGTCAATACCGATAATACAAAGTGCTAATATAAATAGAAGTAGTCTTATAAGATGTTTGCCAATGACGACAGTTTTATGATCATCAAGAATAAGATATCTTTAAATTGTAATGAATGGGTTTTTTTAATTGTAGCGGGGGTGGGTGATCAAGATTAGCAGCCAAAATTTAGGAAGTGGTGGGGATGGGGTAGGGTTGAGAGTAGTCATGCTACCTTGGTAAATATATAGAAAAAAACATTTGATTGAGCAGGAAGGAGTCTCAATCCCCAAATCCCCCTCCCCCTGCACATGTGCCTGGACTGCCCAGCTTTTACAGCAGGGCCCACATTTTCAAACCAATTTTAGCCTTCGAAATTGTAAAATCACTGTAAACTATGACATCACTATGGCGTGTGCTGTAGTGACATCACAACCTATGATGGTTTTACGATTTCTTCGAAAATGGGGACCCAGATTTCGAATTATTGGCCACGTCACACATTGTACACTCTTTTTTCAAAACAAAGCACAGCACATAACATAAAAATGGAGCAGGACTTAAAACATAGACAGTAAAATTAACCAACTGCTGAAATGTTTAGATACATTTATTATAAACATGAGTTATTTGGCTAATATTAAGTGTAATAACATTTTGCATACAACAGTCACTTACAAAATCCGAGAATGGAGTAAACACGCAGTGTAAGCTGTGATGGAACACGGAAATAACCTCAGTCATTCTTCTTATTAATCCAGTGACTTTTCACATGTGAGGTCAACTTTCCATCCACAAAGGGACCGACCCTAGATTTTTTAAACACTAAAGCATATTTTTCACATAGACTCTAGTTTCAACCCGTAAAAATGGATACTGGGTTTAGTTAATTTACAACAAATTTGGATACAACAGAGTGAAATAAAAATCTGTGAAGATGAAATACCCTTAAAAACTAGTTTTTTTGTTGTTGTTTTTTGTTTAATGATGCTCTCAACACATTATAATTATGGTTATATCGGCGTCGGACATTCGGTTATGTCGAGAAAGCCCCCAGTGGTTAGCTGACAGGGATCGATCCTAGACAGACCACGCATCAGGCCCCTTAAAAACAGACTAAAATGCGACTCCATAATCTCTATCTCTCAGACGAACATGCATTTTTAAAAATATAAAAAATACATTTTGTTGCATTAGAAACACCAGGATGACCAGAAACACTTCAGTTGTACGGAAACGGATATTCTAAACGGTAAAATATAAGTAATGTTTGATTTCAGTGATCATGAAGGACTTCAATAATGAAATGTATGCCTTAGTGTTTAAAAACAACAGTATGTCCCTTAACAATGGGAAAAAGTTCCACCCACAAGGTTAAAACCGGAAAGAGTTCCACCCACAAGGTTACAACTGGAAAGAGTTCCACCCACAAGGTTAAAACTGGAAAGAGTTCCATCCACAAGGTTAAAACTGGAAAGAGTTCCACCCACAAGGTTACAACTGGAAAGAGTTCCACCCACAAGGTTAAAACTGGAAAGAGTTCCATCCACAAGGTTAAAACTGGAAATAGTTCCTCCAACAAGGTAAAAACTGGAATTAGTTCCACCCACTCAACTGGATTTGCATTACTAACACAATGTCACATTAAACAATACGAACGATGTAGTGCAAAGGTCAGGGTTTCAACACCAAGCCTTTGGAACCAAAGCCAACTGATCCAGCCACTGAACACACAGTAAGTCATCAAATAACCCTACATTTTAATGTTTATAAAGCTCATAGGATGTACTGCGACAGACTGAATCGAAGTCGCATTATTTTACACCTGGTCTTGTGGGGATTTCCTCCAAAAGCACCAACAAAAGCACCCTTGTCGAGGAAATTAACACAGAAAATCCAATATGTCGAATTCTTACATTTATGAACAACATAGTTATATTGGATTACAAAATATGAAGATTATGTAGGTTTTATTGAACTAAATGTTTTTAAAAGTACTGCATGCAATATTGACAATACTTTACAAATTATTCAGTGCAATAAAATATTTAGTTTTACAAACATTTGTCAGGGTGGGGGTGTAGTGGGGTGGGGTGGGTTGTAATTGGGAGTAACCTTTTCAAAAAAAATACTTTCAATTAGTTTATCCACCTTTCAGCCCCAGCTATTTTTAACCCTGACCCCCAAAACACCTACAATACCTGGCAAATATTATTAAATTCTTTATCCAAATGTGTCACTCCATGAGTACATATATATACTTTCAATGTTCTGAGGGGCCAATTTCCACCGTTGATAACACAAGACAATTCAGAGTAAGATCACAGTTATCATCAATGACTGTGAGCAACTCAAAATGCTTTTAGTTCACTAGAAAGCTTCACACGAACAACAAAGCAGCAAGGGGTTATAGTTTCAAATCTGGCGAATGTGTGTACGCAAGGTGGACGACACATCACGTGGCACATTATAATCAATGTTTGTAACCACTCGACAACACCATCGCCGACATGTCAATCACTGAATCGGACAACATATGTCTCCATATTGTTTAAAGATTTTCTCCTGCTGATAATGTCAGCTTCTTTAGGTTTTTTTTTTCCTCAACCATATTCCACGACTGTTAGTCATTGTGTTCGATGTGGACGCCCTCGGAATCTGAATTAGAGGAATGGTCACTGTCCAAGTATCTATACTCATCCTCCGATTCGGGGTCCTTTACATATGCATCCTCTCCATTCAGGTCTTTCCGACACACAGGGCAAGTGCCGTGCTGAAACAAAGAGAAGACACGAATGAACACATACAGCAACCACCATTTGAGAACTATCACACAGAAAGAGAAAAAATAATAAAAAAATAACAATATAAATTCCTTGTCTCTGGTCAGTGTGTGTCGATTTTGACCCTTGTGTGCGAACATTTCTTTTTTTTAATTTCCTGCATTATGACGCTGATTTTTGCCAGGCTTTTCTTGCTATGATGTAAAACTGCATTTGGAGCCAAAATGTCACTGTGCATAGACTAGGAGGTGCATTCTGATTTTAATTTAAATATGCCCTTCATTTTGATATCGAATATACCCACCTTTTCTGAGCAATCCATGCTTAATATATATATATATACAACAACATCACTAGAAAACATTAATTTATTAATAGTAAGCTGCTGAATGTCAGACACTTAGTCATTCTTATGAATAAAGTCAACACCACATTGTTAACACTATGATAAATTACTCTCCTGTGTGTACCTTTAATTACCTGTTGATTTTCACATTTTGTCAGGACAGAAATCATGAAAAAAAACACATTGCAATGACACAGCTTTCACATACTAGATGATAACACCAGTATCGGCTTCGCTGAAATCTGCTAAGAAACAATTTTGTGGAATTCTCTTCAAGACAAGTGGAAGGATATGATATAATCTACGAAGGCCATGACAAAGCAATCATTATGATGTCATATTAATTACGTCACATACTGCTGAGGCTTCCACCCTCTTGAAGTGCATTTTATAAACAAATTACACACTTTTTGTCCTAGAAGATTTCAGCAAAGTCGATAGTTGACAAAACATTTTCAAGTAGTACGTGGAATCTGTGTCCGTGTAATTAATTTTTCATGTTTGTGAAGGAAATCCGACAGTAATTAAGGGTAGGAGTGTAATTTATCTTAGCTGTTAACAATGGTTCTCACTTTAAGCCATTTTTCTGCAAGGGAATTTTTATGTGCACTTTACCATGGATTTTGATATGCTAGTCATCATGCACTTGTTGGTAAGGGACAGGATGGGTAGGACGTAGCTCAGTGATACAGCTCTCCCCTGATGCGCAATTCATCTAGGATGCATTCTCCATCGGTGGGCCCATTTTCAGACTTTTGTGACTGCACAACTACTCACCAATCTAACCACTTCTCAATACACTTGTTATGATAGTCGGTGATCACAAAACAACGACTCACCAACTCTAACCACTTCTCAATACACTCATTATGATAGTGGTGATCACACGGCAGTTTTCTCACTTCCTCGTCAAGCTTAAAATCTTCCATACACACAGAACACTGCAACACTCGATCTGAAAACAAATCCACGCTAATAAAGGTGATGACACAATGAAATCAACACAAGAAATTAACAATTAATAAAGGTCAATAAAGAAATTAACACCAGCAACACAAGAAATTAACAACTAATACTTAGTACTTGGGGGTAACTTTTATGGAAGGACAGAATATTATTGCAAACCAGCACCACATGTGGCCCACCACTAAAAAACCCTTAAAAAAACCAAACAACACAGACATGACTGTATACCCTATCCCCCATTAAACTGATTTTACTCAATGTATAGCACTTTCCAGTTGAGGGTTTGGTGGGTGGGGGTATTATAAGCTCTCCATGGAAAAAGTTTGAAAATGGACTATGTACAGAGAACTTCCGAGCCAATTGGTTATACAAATTATGAAAATAAAAGGAATCCAATATGTCAGTTTTTATGTTTTGGTTAATATTAATGAAACTCACATTACTGACATGTAGTCTCATCCATCTTATTTATTTATCTTTATTTTTGTTTTGAATGCAATTGCTAATGGGTTGTCTGTAAACAATTTTTATCTAACCAATACAATTTACATTAATGTGGACTGAGAGTAATCTTCACTTTAGGTAAACTTTCTATTTATTTCTCTCACTTACCGACTTGATCTTGAGTAATCTTCACTTTAGGTAAACTTTCTATTTATTTCTCTCACTTACCGACTTGATCTTGAGTAATCTTCACTTTAGGTAAACTTTCTATTTATTTCTCTCAATTACCGACTTGATCTCGAGTAATCTTCACTTTAGGTAAACTTTCTATTTATTTCTCTCACTTACCGACTTGATCTTGAGTAATCTTCACTTTAGGTAAACTTTCTATTTATTTCTCTCAATTACCGACTTGATTTTGAGTGATCTTCACTTTAGGAAAACTTTCTATTTATTTCTCTCACTTATTGACTTGATCTGGAGTAATCTTCACTTTAGGTAAACTTTCTATTTATTTCTCTCAATTACCAACTTGATCTTGAGTAATCTTTACTTTAGGTAAACTTTCTATTTATTTCTCTCAATTACCGACTTGATCTTGAGTAATAATCACTTTAGGTAAACATTCTATTTATTTCTCTCACTTACCTACTTGATCTTGAGTAATCTTCACTTTAGGTAAACTTTCTATTTATTTCTCTCACTTACCGACTTGATCTTGAGTAATCTTCACTTTAGGTAAACTTTCTATTTATTTCTCTCAATTACCGACTTGATCTTGAGTGATCTTCACTTTAGGAAAACTTTCTATTTATTTCTCTCACTTATTGACTTGATCTGGAGTAATCTTCACTTTAGGTAAACTTTCTATTTATTTCTCTCAATTACCGACTTGATCTTGAGTAATTTTCACTTTAGGTAAACATTCTATTTATTTCTCTCACTTACCTACTTGATCTTGAGTAATCTTCACTTTAGGTAAACTTTCTATTTATTTTTCACTTACTGACTTGATCTTGAGTAATTTTCACTTTAGGTAAACTTTCCATTTATTTCTCACTTACCGACTTGATCTTGAGTAATCTTCACTTTAGGTAAACATTCTATTTATTTCTCACTTACCGACTTGATCTTGAGTAATCTTCACTTTAGGTAAACTTTCTATTTATTTCTCTCACTTACCGACTTGATCTGGAGTAATCTTCACTTTAGGTAAACTTTCTATTTCAGCGGGCAGCGTTGCCCAGTGGTAGAGTGCCCGCCTGATGCGCGGTCGGTCTAGGATTGATCCCCGTCAGCTGACCACTGGGTTTTTTTCTCGACATAACCATATGTCCGACGCCGATATAACCGTAATTAAAATGTGTTGAGTGCGTCGTTAAACAAACCAAAAAAACAACAAAAAAAACAACAACTTTCTATTTATTTCTCACACTTACCGACTTGATCTAGAGTAATCTTCACTTTAGGTAAACATTCTATTTATTTCTCTTAATTACCGACTTGATCTGGACTAATCTTCACTTAAGGTAAACTTTCTATTTATTTCTCTCACTTACCGACTTGATCTGGAGTAATCTTCACTTTAGGTAAACTTTCTATTTATTTCTCACACTTACCGACTTGATCTGGAGTAATCTTCACTTTAGGTAAACTTTCTATTTATTTCTCACTTACCGACTTTATCTCAAGTAATCTTCACTTTAGGTAAACTTTCTATTTATTTCTCTCAATTACCGACTTGATCTGGACTAATCTTCACTTAAGGTAAACTTTCTATTTATTTCTCTCACTTACTGACTTGATCTGGAGTAATCTTCACTTTAGGTAAACTTTCTATTTATTTCTCTCACTTACCGACTTGATCTTGAGTAATCTTCACTTTAGGTAAACTTTCTATTTATTTCTCTCACTTACCGACTTGATCTGGAGTAATCTTCACTTCAGGTAAACTTTCTATTTATTTCTCTCAATTACCGACTTGATCTGGAGTAATCTTCACTTTAGGTAAACTTTCTATTTATTTCTCTCAATTACCGACTTGATCTGGAGTAATCTTCACTTTAGGTAAACTTTCTATTTATTTCTCTCACTTAACGACTTGATCTGGAGTAATCTTCACTTTAGGTAAACTTTCTATTTATTTCTCACACTTACCGACTTGATCTTGAGTAATCTTCACTTTAGGTAAACTTTCTATTTATTTCTCACTTACCGACTTGATCTCAAGTAATCTTCACTTTAGGTAAACTTTCTATTTATTTCTCTCAATTACCGACTTGATCTGGACTAATCTTCAGTTAAGGTAAACTTTCTATTTATTTCTCTCACTTACTGACTTGATCTGGAGTAATCTTCACTTTAGGTAAACTTTCTATTTATTTCTCTCACTTACCGACTTGATCTTGAGTAATCTTCACTTTAGGTAAACATTATATTTATTTCTCTCACTTACAGACTTGATCTGGAGTAATCTTCACTTTAGGTAAACTTTCTATTTATTTCTCTCAATTACCGACTTGATCTTGAGTAATCTTCACTTCAGGTAAACTTTCTATTTATTTCTCTCACTTAACTTAACGACTTGATCTGGAGTAATATCTACTTTAAGTAAACATTCTATTTATTTCTCTCACTTACCAACTTGATCTGGAGTAATCTTCACTTTCGGTAAACTTTCTATTTTTTCTCTGTCTGCTGGTGGAGCTCCTGCTCCTTCCAACTGATTCAGTAACTGAAAAATTAATTATCACATAAACTCTCTAAAAACTGATTAAGTACTTGAAAAATTTACTGTCACATAATTTTCACCATGTTATATTCATAAAGCATGCCAGAAGAAGAAAGCTCACAAAATTCCCAAGAATTAAACATTTTAATTCAAGTGATATCAAAAGGTGCTGTAATCAAATAACAATCACAGGGTCTGTCAAAAGTGATCACATTTCCTAAACAGTAAACTTAAGTTCAATGGACTCAAATTCCTATATTATTACTAAATCGCCATGGACAAGTTTAACCGATTCATAAACCAAATCAATGAGTGAGATTATCAGAGGGGGATCTAGGGTGATGGGGAACAGGGGCCTGCACCCCCTTACATTTTCTGAATTATAATAATTTTATTATATAAATTTTTTCTCCCATCCCTGGCCATGCAAGACAGGCGCATTCCATGATGTCAGCCCATGCGGAATAAATCTGTCTTGCATGACCACGTGACTTCTGTTGTTTGTGCTGATATTAACATTGGGTGACGTCACGTAAATGGCAAAATAATTTCATAAATTATACTATCATTTTCGGTTTATACTTTTAGTATAAACAATTTTTGGGTACAATCTTTTCAATGGTTATGATTATTTTATTGTAAGATAAAGAATATAAAATGTAAGTTTTTCAAGTTTTCCCAAAATGCTTGTTTTTCATCTACTGAATGGAAGAAAAATAATCCTCCATTATGTATCCATGTGTACATAATTTAATGTCAGGGACTCGGCAACAAAATATGTACCCTCAGGTGGAATAGCCCTGTCCCACATGGACACATATGAATGATTTATTTTTACAATCCCTCTCCAAACCTCCCCCAAAGTTCCCTTGGCATTCTGTATCATGTCACTGGGGATATCCCCACCAATAGATTTTCTGGATCCACCACAGATTATCTCAAGTAACAGTAACAAATGTTAAAAGACATGTCCACCATAAAGAAACAGTTTAGCAGCCTAACTGAAATATATGGTTGGTTAATCATAGATTTTATAAAAGAGGGGATCACAAAATTGTAAAAAGGGCAAGTTCAAATTTGCCGAGGACTACAGAGTTTGGGAATACCCCCAGGTAAATTTTGAAATAAAGATGTAAGAGACATGTTTTCAGGGCAACAGTTTTGTATATTAAAAATAATATATTTAAACAAATAAAAGAGTTATTAGAAAGGGCCACTTCAAATGGCCTGAGGAGGGTGGGTGGGTCATGAGACCCCCCGTGAACCTCGCTGGCTCCTCAATGAATACTTCTGTATATATTACATACATGTACACCTAAGAATATTTAATTAGTTATGCTGCTAAACCCTCCTATGGCTCACTAGGCTCTCTCAACTTTGCGATCTCACAGTGCAATGCTAAAAGCCTTTCAAAGAGGATGCTTTGTTGTCCAACGGAGCCTAAGAGAACTTTGTGAATTAGGACCCTGAACAATAAAGAAGTGTGACAGGAATTCTTTCAAAGACCCAGCCTACCCAGCACATCTCGGCACCCATACTTTACATGTTTTAAAAAAAAATCATAAGAAACTTACCTGTGTAATAATAGTATCTAACCCACTCGTACCCCATGCATAATCACCTGGATTTGCATGGAGCTGTAACATATTTCTGAAAAGGGAAACAAGCAAATTTAGTTATGTACATCATTAGTCAGTTTTAAAAAAGCAACAATTATGACATTCAACATCTATACATGACTAAGCATCATAGCTTTACAGGGCTTTAGATTGCATTAAAGTCGAGGCGATAAACGTTGTGCCCAAAATACAGATGCCCAAAATAGTCATGCCCACATTAAGTATAAACATACTGACCTCAAAATATCTCACCTCAGAACCAGTGAAATATTAAGTTTATTTTCATTAAAACAGCTAGAAATGCATTTCTG
Source organism: Dracogyra subfuscus (assembly GCA_016106625.1). Classification (NCBI taxonomy): domain Eukaryota; kingdom Metazoa; phylum Mollusca; class Gastropoda; order Neomphalida; family Peltospiridae; genus Dracogyra; species Dracogyra subfuscus. Next base: position 11,363 of record JAECMU010113796.1, read on the forward strand.
AATATTGGCAACTCTCCAGTAGCTGCTATAATGATAGTATTGACCTAAAATGACCTTCCTGTACTTAGAAAATCCTAAGTCCCCGTTGTGCCCAAATTAGTGAGATCTAAAGCCCTGCTTTATAATTAAACAGGCACATTAATGGTGTAACAATATGGGAGGATGCATTACAATACCAAACCATGATTCTCAATACACGTTCGTCCGTGATAATTAAATTTTCAATTTCAATGGATAATTTAACTGTTGCCTAGGTAAACAAATTTCATTTAAGTTAACAAAACATAATAATTATAGACGTCAATCAAAAGTCAAGACTTGATACAAGTTGAACTGCTCAATATTTACAGTCGCCAGACAATACTTTAAAAAACGAAACAGTTACATGTTTTGAAATATTAATCTTCAGGGGATTATTTCTAATTTAGATTTTTGCTGATTTCCCATCTTGGCTAATCCCGCTTTCAATTAATGTCAAGTGCCTGCCAAAACAGTTGATGGTCTCAGGCTGCGAGTTCTTCAGTAAGCATCAGCAAAGGAAAAAACAAATCACTACCATGGTACCATATTCAATATTAGGGCAAAATATTTGTACCGTTATTCACCCAACATTTACTTTATTCATTGCCAATTTAGGAGTGGGACGTAGCCCAGCAGTAATGTGTTCACTTGATGAGTGGTCGGTCTGGGATCGATCCCCGTTGGTGGACCCGCTATTTTTCGTTCCAACCAGTGCTCCACAACTGGTGTAACAAAGGCAGTGGTATGTACTATCCTGTCTGTGGAATGGTGCATGTAAAAGATCCATTGCTGCTAATCTAAAAGTGGTGACAGCAGGTTTTTTCTCTCTATATCTGTATGGTCCTTAACCATATGTCTGATGCCATATTTAACCATAAATAAAAGTGTGTTGAGAGCATTGTTGAATAAAAAGATTTCCTTCCTTCATCGCCACTTTCTATTTAATCTGTTTTTTGTAAATTATTTCGTATGACATTAAAACAATTTAATTATGTGGTACTTCACATGACACTGATGGTAATTGCTATATAGGTCAAGTGCCTTACCCATGACCTTTCCTTTTTACTGTGTGATACAAATTATTGCCACTGGTTGAAAGTTAGTTTTTTTTTGCATTTAATGACACCACAAGATCACATCGATTTATTTATCATTGGCTATTGAATGTCAAACATTTGGTAATTTTGACATAGTATTAGAGAGGAAACCTGCTAAATTTTTCCAGTCTGTCAATTGTTTACAATTGTTGTGCTGGCTCAAAATAGCCATAAATGAGCATTTTATCTGTGGTAAAAAAAAACCTTTCAAAACTGTCTTAGATAATTAATGGTTACATTTAAGCCATTTGTTTGGCATAAAAATAAAAACACAATCATTTCTGTTGTATACTTTGATGTACCCCCTCCCCATTTTATACATTCTTTTACTACCAGAGAATCTGATGTCAGTAGCCACATTGAGGGCTTTTCAGATGGTATAGACACCTTAAACTGTTTGTTGAAACTATATTTTCATTTCTTATTACATGTTTGCAAGTTTACACATTTGTGCATCATTTCTTTAAAAGTTGTTATAAAAATGTCTGCAAACATACATGTACATATGGAATTATGTTCTCCATGTTCAATTAATAAATATTTTTAACACCACCTGTTGAAAGATATATCACAGTACTTTTTTATGTGCAGACTTTGAAAAGGATTGTTATATTAAATGGTCCAATTAACAGATACATGTTTCAATTAAAAAAATCAAGTTTTAAAGACAATTCTATACCATCTGTGCATTTTGCATGTTCACGTCAAAACTGCAAAACTGCAAAGTTAAATGCATAGAGCCAAATTTATGAAGCCCTTTTTTTTTAAATATAAGTTTTTAAGGATTAGAAATGTATGTAGTTAAGTGTGTATGTAAAGCAAAAACAGTCTTTTGTAAGTTCAATCCATACAATTTAAGAAGTCAGACATATGGTTAATGACCACACAGATATTGAGAGAAGAAACCCAGTCACCACCTCATGGGCTACTCTTTTCGATTAGCATCAAGGGATTTTTTATATCCACAGACAGGATAGCTCATACCATGGCCTTTGATATACCAGTCGTGGTGCACTGACAGGAGCGAGAAATAGCCCAACGGGTCCAATGGCCGGTATCGATCCCGGACCGACCGTGCATCAAGTGAACACTTTACCACAGGGCTAAGTTCAGTTAAGCGGGCAGCATGGCCCAGTGGTAGAGTGCCCGCCTGATGCGCGGTCGGTCTAGGATCGATCCCCATCAGCTGACCACTGGGTTTTTTTCTCGACATAACCATATGTCCGACGCCGATATAACTGTAATTAAAATTTAAAAAAAATCAGTTAACTAACAGTAGTGTTTCCCCCTAGAAATTTTGTGGGACTTAGCCCAGTGGAAAAGCATTTGCTTGATGCACGGTCGGTCTAGGATCAATCCCTGTTGGGCCATTTCTCGTTCCAGCCAGTGCTCCACAACTGGTGTAACAAATGCCGTGGTACGTACTATTCTGTCTGTGGGATGGTGCATATAAAAGATCCCTTGCAGCTAATCGAAAAGAGTAGCCACGAAGTGACAACAGTGTATTTATTTCTCAATATCTTGGTGGTCCTTAACCATATGTCTGATGCCATATAACCGTAAATAAAATGTGTTGAGTGCGTCGTTAAATAAAACATTTCTTTCTTTCTTTGGTAACACAAGCTTAAAGAACCCA
>JAECMU010113805.1:0-15376 GCA_016106625.1 Dracogyra subfuscus
ACACCAAATCTTTGCATAATTAACTCCAGAATAAATTAAACTTCTGGGACGGCCCTAATAAGAATGAACTATGTACTGGTAATAACAATAATCTTAAAACAGTACACAAGAGTTGTGTTTCTAATGACATAACTCAAAGCATGTGTGCTATCTATTTGTCCTGAACTGCAAAAATCTCACAAGACTTTATAAATACTGAGTTCTGAATGACATTACCTGGACAAGGTGTGCTATAGACTTGTTTGAGTTAAACTCATGCTGCAGATGGGTCAAGACGTAGAGGTGTGGGTTGGCTGTACTTGACTGACCACAAGTGCCCAGTGTCAGGTGAAACTGACCATCAGTCTTCCACTGTATCGTCACCTGTAACATGAAATGAAAATATTTCAAATATAAGTTATATCACTTGCTTAGAACAACTGACATTCATTTTCATATGGGAGCTGAGGGGTAGTCAGAAACTACCAAAAACAGTTAAAGCAGCAAACAATATATTTTATATACATTTTTACCAAGACAACACCACTTGAAACAACAAACTTTTATGTACTAGTTGTAGAGCAGTATCTGGAATGAGAAATGATCTAAGAGCAATGAATCCCATGACCCATCACATTTAATAATCATATTCATGTACTTACTTTTGTTTGTCACCCAATTAATAGCCAATGTGTATTTTGTGTTAGGGTGTTGTTAAACATTAACTAATTCATTCATTCATCATATATTTAACTATTAAAGCTGCTGGCAGGATATCCTGCATTATTATTCTTCCTGTGACTGGCATTGCCATTGCTAATCTAGGTCATAAAAATGTATTAATTCACCATAAACCCTCCAAACAATTATATTTTCCACTGTAATTGTTTAACCTGTTTGTCTCATTAAGGCAGAAGACATATACTGACAATAAAAACACTTCAGCTTATTAAAATTGTAGTTGTGTTTGTATTTTGCCTAAAGAAGGCAAGATTGCAGCTTTAAGCAACATACAGTTCTTCACAACTAAAAGATGACATTTATACGGAAAGCATACAATGCTGGTGGAAGCAACATTACATTATTAAGCTACATACAATTCTTCACAACTAAAGGATGACATTTACAAGGAATACATACAATGCTGGTGGAAGCTGGACCATAGGCTAGGACAATTCTCCTGTAGTTGTAGGATCTAATTTCAACAAGAGACTTGAAGCTGCCTTGTAAATCTAGAAAGGGAAAATATAAAATAAAGAGTTACACCTGCTAAAATGGGCACACTATGTAACGATCACCTGCTCATACACAATGCATATATTTTATCTTTACAAACAGGCCACCAGTCCAAATTTTATAAAAACCAGTTATTAAGTTAGTTTCCTTAATTAGTTAGTTAGGTTCTGAAGTGCAAGAAGTAAGGACATTTTGGTCATCTGGTGAAAATGAAATAGCATTTATTAACAAACATATATGCTGAACTTGCTAAACTTTGAAAATTTTACCTTCGTGTTATACAACCCAGACATTGATTAAAAGGTATATTACTAAATAAAGAACCACTTGTTAATAGTATATGAATTATAAATAATAAAGGTAATTTTCTGATTATAAACACAAAAAGATCAGACACAAAATTTCCTATGGCTTATTAATAATATATGTAGTAAAAATCATTTATATCAATATATTTTACTACCCCGATGGACATTATACAGACAACAAAAAGGTGTGAAAAATAATTTTAAAAATTGATTTAATTTTTTCTTACCATGATTATTGTAGATTTCGGCAAAAGGACAGATGGCTTCAAACAGGTGTGACATGCAGTTCCATTCATCAAGCAGATCAGTCACGGTCTTCTGAACATTGTCTGCACTCATCTCCAAGTTAAAACAGATGCGCTGAACAGATCCTGAAATCACACCACAAAACATGTAAAATAAAAATAATAAATGGGAACATTTTGTTCCTCATCACATCGCACTTTGCTAAGAACATTTTAAAAAATCGCTACACAAATCTGTAACATTAAATACTAGTTGTTAATCAATTGTCAAACTCAGCAAATGTTGCTATCAAAATTTTAAAAACAAAATATGCCCTGAATACAGGCATCTTCTACTTCAAAACTGACTAGAACATTTAACCATTTGTATTAATGTTGAATGATGTACAAGGGACATGTCGTAAAGTGTTGTTTTATTTTGTCAGGGAATTCCTGTAATTTATTTGACCATGTATTTTAATTTTTGCAGACTTGTACGGTACCTAAATTGGTGATCAAATATGTAAACAACACCAACAATTACAATCTCCCTGTTAAGAGATAGCTTTCTTATGTAGACTAATAGGTTAAATCTGTTTTTAACATTTGTAGAACACTCTTACCTGACTCCTTGTTATTGGTTGTGAATAATGGTGGATTCGTGAACAGAAACTGAAAGTAAAAAGAAAAAGAAAATTACAACATTTATCTCGTTGACAAATGTAAATTACATGAAACCTACTTCTTGGTTAGGACTGCACTAACAATGCAGATAGACTGGGATGCTATTCTACCAGTTTCCTTATTTAAGTTATATGTGGAAATTAAGGCAGGAAGGAAATGTTTTATTTCACAACTCACTCAACACATTTTTATTTATAGCTATATGGCGTCGGACATATGGGTAAGAACCACATAGATAATGAGAGAAGAAACTCCCTGTTGCCACTTCATGGGCTACTCTTTTCGATCAGCAGCAAGGAATCTTTTATATGCATCATCCCAGACAGGATAACACATATCACAGCTTTATAATATACAGGGATTGGAATGACAATTTGTATTTTCAGCTGGGGTCCAGGGGGCTGCAGGTCCCTGGTCAGGGGGTCAGGGTGGCACAGCCCCCCTAAAACTATAGGGATTTTTACAATTGCAAGGCAAAACTCTGCACCAGGAGACACATACATCACAGAATTACAGAATACCTTATATACCATACAAAGGATTATTATAATGCATAAATTCCTGTCAATAATCATGAAATTGCACATAATTACACTTTGACACAATTGTTTTTCAGTCCTTCAGTCTATTATTCGAATCAAAGTTTGCAAAGTAGTCAATGTTTTAAAAGATTGCTTATCAGTGTTCAAACACAGTAACAGACTCTCACAGTTAGTCCACAAAAATGTCACACAAATAATTTTCTCAACAAATTTACACATTTCACAGGATCGACCCAGGAGGTCCAAAATCTGCGGCTCCGCAGCCAATTCTCATCCCTGAATATACTAGTTATGGTGCACTGCCTTGAGCAAGAAATAGCCAAATGGGTCCACCCACTGGTATCTATCCCAGACTGACTGCACATCAAGCGAATGCTTTACCACTGGGCTACATTCCACCCCTAAATTGTAAATAAAGAAGATAATTCTAATACTCAATCAGTTACTGTAAGCGTGGTAAACACTATCAATAAACATAAATATGTATAATCCTATTATCACTGCACAAAGTTATCCATTTGATAACTGGAAAAAAACAAAAAACAAATATATTACTACTTACTTCGACAACCCAGAACAGTGGTTTTGATTGAATTCTGAATTTGCACGATAACAAATGTTTCTTCAGGTTGTTTTTAAGATCCTCAGAAAAGCCAGGCAGAGTAGGAAAGCTGACAAGGAAATCATAAAAACAGATTATCAATCACAAAAACAGATTATCAATCATAAAAACAGATTATCAATCATAAAAGCAGATTAATGGGTAAATCACACTAAAAACAGATTATCATAACTAATGTACAGACAGGTTTTACTATTTATATCCATATTCACATCCATAATTGTATTTACAAAATATTTATTTAAACCCCCCAAAATACTGATTTATCATCATTAAATAAGTTTTACAGTTAAACACAATAAACAAAGTATACTTATGATAATGATTTTTTAAATCTATGCTACAGCATGTTTTAACAAGCACATCATTAATAAATTTACTAATACTTCAATAAAGACTGTCTATCAAAATATAAATAATAAAGAATTGAAAGTAAAAACATACTCGAGAATGCCTAAACACAGGCAGATTCCTTCTTCCTCCACTTGAATACCTTGGTGTGCTATGCCTTGCCTGTTCAGCTATAACATAAATATTAAATAATTTGTGAGCAAGAGAATGAAAAATTAGTAACTAGTACAAATACAAAATTCAGTAGATAAACAATATTTTTATATCAAATGTAGAAATACAGAAAATTAAATGTTTAGGGTGTTGCCACTTTTTGGTGTTGATTTTTTTTCATCGGTACTGACCTCATCACCAAGGTATATAAATGGTATTCTCTCTTCACATGATGCCAGTAAGTATGTCAATTCGGGAACCATATACGGGGAACATTTCTGTTTTTTTGCCTTTGGTTCTTCAACATCTCCCAGAAACAGCTGCAATGAAAAACATAAATCACTTTAAATACTAATAAATGTTTCAAGCAGTTATTTTGTTTTTAACATAAGGTCATACAAAGTTTGTCTACATAGCGACAGGAGAAATCTGCTATTAATGTTGCTCAATGTATTATTGAGAAAAACAACTATATAACTATAGGTCAGTGTTACTGTGAACACACTAAAAATAAAATATTCAAAGAATCAGACGGTATATTGGTCTACAGAATGGTCAGTGTAGGTATACAGCTTCACACGCCTAATATGGGCAGGCAGGCGTAATAATACACACACGTGTTTGACCATTGACAATTTTTTCATTTAGTACACCTCTGGCAGTTAATTAAGCTATATTATTATAAATTGCCCACCACCTCCCCATCCTGTTACCACCTCAGTAAGATATAGCTTGTTTACCCTTGCAAAACTTGATCTGGGCATTATCAATCACAATATCGGTCGCAGTCGATGTGATTGATATTTTATCCCAAGTCCAAATAGCTCTCAGTTCCTTACACTTAGTTGTGAAGTTGGGCGATTGTGCATTATTTGAAGCAGAGCAATCTCAAACATGTTTCACTCAACACTTACAGTAAGTGAACACTTAACACAAGGATATGCAAGTTGTATCTTGTCGCAAAATATTCATATTGTGCTTGTAAATAAAATATGTTTTAAAAGTTACAACTTGTTCTGTTTTTCTGTTGTATAAAATGTAGGTTATAATTCCAATTACTAGAAAAGATATTTTATATGCACAGACTGTAGCTAAGAAAGGTAGTGTTGAAAAGGACAAGGAAGCAGCAAAAGAGAACAGTGGGATAATGTGCCATAAACATATCCTCATCAAATGATTATCTTAGAAATAATGAACATATCTAAGAAGACATTATCTTTGACTTTAATTAACAGAAATGAACAAACCTTTCGTTTCCTGGTAAAACTGTCCAACTGAGATGCCATATCATCGTCTAAGAAGAGACAAAAACAACACAAAATGTTAGCAACATGTTCCACTCATAGGAAACAACATGCATTTTTGTCTACTTATTCAAATGTGCTATTCTTGAAGTAAAATAAAACTAAATTTAATAAAAGTTACATTCAACATGACTAAACATTTAAAAGAAAGTAACAAGTGGTGTGCCATTGTGACAGTAGAATCTCCCTGTCCACTACCCATAAAAAGAACATCTAAAATTTGCCTTTATAACAGAAAATCACAATAAAGTCAGACCCCATTGAAACAATCTTGTTCACATCATGGGATTCTCTTTTCGATTAGTAGCAAGGGATCTTTTATATGCACCATCCTACAGACAGGGTGGTACATACCACAGCCTTGGTGTACTGGCTAATATTTTTTGAAGTCGGATATACATTTGTTCCTAACTTTCTCTATGTCAATATCAGGTGTGAATTTTGGTGTAATGATCAATATAACATTGATGTACATTTGTTCCTAACAATGTTTGGTCAGATGGTGTAAATGTGGTAGTAACGACGATTATTTTAATGAGATCTCAGTCTATAAAGTGAACTCGACTCATACCAAATATCTTTGAAAATGGCCCATGAGTAACAGAAAAGCTGTCGACGGATATGAAGCGGCCCGCACGGTAGTACGACTTCACTCCAACATCTTCCGCGATGTCATCCTCTTTGCCATCTGCCGTGCATGGAAACGTCTCTAACAGGTAGTAAAAATAGGACACAGTTCGTGGAGTCTCTTCAACCAGATTGACAACCTGTAAAAATAACAATTCAGCAAGCATGTGTTTTTGTTTGTTCACTATGTGGTAAAAAAAGTGCCGGACTTAAAAAAACATTTTATTTACAACTGTATATCTTCGCCTTTAAGTCAACTGTTTTGCACCCCAAAATTATTTTATAACTTAGGGGGTCGACTAATAAAAAGGCTAAAAACATTTCACCACAAAAATATTACCGTTTTATTGTTGAAGTATGGAAAGGGAAAAAAGTAACCATTCATCTTAAAGTGAATGGCATACACTACAAGTGCATTTGAAAATTCACACAAAATGCACTTATACATACCAGGAAAAAGTTTGCCTGTCTTGGAACCCTGATGAAAAGCTTGCATTTGCCAAGTTTTTCAAGGGGGTGGTCTGCGGAATTGACAACTGGAATAGTTGACAGACAGGCTGCAGGCAGAAGCTGTACAGACTTTTCACAGCGCCGCAAACACAGCTGCATCCTACAAAAGTTATTTTTAAACATGTAACCATAATCCTCCCATCAAAAATTAAAATAAATAAATAAACAAACATGTTTTTACATTGCCTAACATTGTCAAAATCACGTCTAATGCTTCTGTTGTAGACAAAGCACCACCCATTATGGGTTTTTAAACTCCAGATGATTAACATGAGACAAATTCAAAGTTTGGAGTTAGCAGTAATGGTATATTGATATTAATACAACTTTGCAATAGAACAATAGAGTTCCTGTCAAAATGCAATCTATGGTCGAACAGTATCTTAAAACTCTGTGTAATATACGCTACATCACATGGCAACTAACTCACATTTTTCTCAAAGTGACAATTGGATACATCACATTTCATATTCAAAATGTTCATTACCCAGAGAATTATAATAACTTTAGCATATTCATTGATACATCCAGGCCTGGGAACTGTACCAGTGTACGAACGATCACGCTTAGAACAAACTGCCGGATATAACGAACTGATCATGAAGTCCTGACTTTTTTGTTATATATTATCATAAAATTTTGTTGCATAAAACGAATGATGTATAACAAATTAACTTGTACAACAAACAAATATCTGGTCCCAGGTGGTTAATTTTAGTGTAAATGATCGTTTATACAACGAACTGAGCATACTGTAAAGAATTCTTTATCTCGCCAATTAGTATCAATGGCCGCAATGCAGGGAACTTGACCACCTGTAAAGATGAGTCGAACACTTTGGTTGTGTAGACTTACAACGTAATTAACCGTTTCGTCTCTGGTATGTCTCAGTTCCTTACTGGTGTTAAATACGTCTCGGCTCATTGACATTTCACAGGTATCCAACAACAGAGCTGACATTTGTAACTTACTATAAAATAATTTTAATTAGCGGCAATTAATGGGATATTCTCTTTTTGAAGTCTGCTTGGATATTATGAAACATGGAACGTGTTTGGTTCAGTTTGCAGTCATGACAGACAGAAAAACATCACGTAAAAGGAAAGCGCTCGATCTTGATATGAAATGCCAGATTATATCCGCTGTCGATCACGGCCAAAAATAAAAAAAAGACACAGCTGCCGAATTTGAGATACCCAAATCCACACTAAGTACGATTTTGAAACAGTGAAAAACCATATTTTCCAAATGTCAGTCTTCAGAATTCAGCACAGCTAGAAAACGAATTCGCACATCGGAATTTGAAGACGTCGATGATGCACTCTTCCAGTGGTTTAAGTCTGTACGCAACAACAACATCCCCCTCAGTGGTCCACTTCTCATGCAGAAAGCTGACGAACTTGCAATTAAGCTAGGCCACCAGAATTTTAAATCGAACAACGCATGGATAGAATGTTTCAAACAAAGAAGGGGAAATTGCCGAAGTCAACCCAGAAATTGTTGATCAGTGGCTGACCTCACAACTTCCAAATTTCCTTGCTGAATTCAAACCTGAGGATATTTTCAATGCAGACGAAACAGGGCTTTTTTATAAACTGGTTTCACAGAGAACACTGCAGTTGAAAGGTGAGAAGTGTCGTGGTAAGAAATCAAAAGATCGCATAACTCTTCTCGTCACTGCAAACATGACAGGGACAGAAAAGCTGAAACTGTTAGTGATAGGCAAATCTGCAAATGCCCGGTGTTTCAAGAATATCAGAAGTTTACCCATCGAGTATAAGTCCAATAAGAAGGCATGGATGACAGGAGTAATGTTTACAAAATGACTTGACACAACTATGACAAAACAAAAATGCTAAATTCTGTTGCTTGGTGACAATTGCCCGGCTCATCCCAAAATCCCCGGATTGAAGAGTGTAACCCTGGCTTTCCTACCCCCAAATACTACCTCGAAAATTCAGCCGATGGACCAGGGCATTATTTCAAATTTAAAACAACATTACAGGCGTGAGATCATGAGCGATATAATCAAGGCTTACGACAGAAAAGAAGAGCACTCCGTTTCCATCTTGTCGGCAATTAACATGGCCCATCGAGCTTGGCGTCACGTGACATCGACGTGTATAGTGAACTGTTTTCTAAGGGTGGTTTCAAAATTACTGTTTCCAAAATTACTGTTTCCAGCGACAATCAAGAAAGTTCTGACGATGAAGATGACAATACGCCATTATCAACTCTCCAGGCCGGACGACATTACATTGCATGACTACTTGACAGCTGATGAAGAAATTATTGTAGCGGAGCATCCGACAGACAACTATATTATTTTTTCAAAGTAAAGTTGATGTAGGTATGCCCATGGAGGCAGATATGGAACATATGAGACTGTGACAAAACGTGATTGAGTGAACACTCACTGAAGTTTTATTTATGCATTTTTGTTTTTATTTGTAATAAATAAGTGAAATTAAAAAAATAATCCTTATTCTTGTTTATGTGTGGTTCAATTTGAAGGATCCAATATGGCCGATTTTGAAATAAAAACAGACAACTTTTTGCAAATGTATACAACAAATGTACTTGGTCCCTTGCAGTTCATTATAAGAGTACTTTACTGTATTTTCAATGTCTTAAAACCTGTGTTAAGGAGCCACTTTAATGAGTATAAAAAGGACCTGCTGAATACAGGCCAATTTTAACTAAGCCAGACAGCCGATTAATAAAGATGGTAATTAAAAGTGATTACAACTACTCAGGCCCTACTGAATACTTACATATTAAAATAATATCAATGACAGTATTAAATATCATGTGTGCATCATGGCATTTTAAAATGAATTTAATATTGTTGTTTAAAAAAAAAAAAAACAAGATTTCTGCAGAATTCTAAACAAAATTGGAGGTGGGTGTTTTTTTATTTGCAGTGTAAAAATATATTAATCCATTTTCTTATTAAAAATAAATAAATAATAATTAAACAAATTATTTTAAAGGTTTATTATCTATGGCATATAGTTTGTCAGAAATTAAGAACATTTTAAAATCTAATGGATATATATATTATTTATATGTTAAGAATACTTACTGTAATTTAATCAGCAGTTTATCAAGGCCTCTTCGATCATCATTTAAACAGGTTTCTATTTCATGCACTGCTAAGAAATCTGTTTGGAAAAAAAGGATATGTGTCAGAAAACAACACGGTATATGACATCATATTAAGGTTGATAAAACAATTTTCAAATCATCATTTTTTCTTTGCAGTCAATAATTTCGCTTCATATCGATATTACAATGTTTAAAATGATGTTTTTATAAGTGTAGACAAAAGTTTAAAAGTTAAATTTAAATAGATAAATGAAATGGGTTTTTTTCATTTGTCAAATGGAAAATGCCAAAAATGCACTATTTGATAATTGTTATATTTATTGTTTACAAAGGAAAAATTATGCTGTGACCTTCATGTATGATACATTAGAAAAACTTTGAGCATTCTCCCTTAAGAAATATTTCTCACCTAACTGCAATTCACCCCATCCTCAAAACTCATTTGGTCCAACCCTTCCAACAGCCAATACGGCTAGCACCTTTACTGCTAATGGTGTAAATTGTGTAGAGTTTAAGTTACCGGATGATGCAATTCAGTGCAATCAACTCAACAGCTGGGTAAAATCAGTTTCCAGAAAATACTAAGATATTTCTAGCCCTACCATCACATGGCACTGAAGTCAAGTAAGAGCCCCTCTGTATATCAATGGCAATCCGCAAAACTTCTGATGACATACAAGGATCAAGAATGGGAACATGCAAGGCCACTGGCATGTCTCTCACTTCACCTGAAAGTAGTAAAAGGCTCAAATGTAACTGAAATCAAATCTTACTGGTCACTACTCCATCATGTGTTAGTAAATCCAACCATGCAAATGTTATTGTCTGTCATTTCATTTTACAAATTAAAACATTACTGGCATAAACCTGTTAACAGTCTGACACATTTACAGTAAGTGTTTCTTATGCAAGTTCATCTGAACATGAAATGGTGTTGGTTTATGTCAGATCCAGCAATGAAGGTCTCCAAAGGCAAAGTAAGGATTAATATTTTTAAAGAGATATTGGGTATTAATAATTGTGGGATTAATATTTTTAATTTGATTTTTAAGTTACATTCTCAAAGTTGCAAGTGTTATGTTGCTGTTTATACATGCATGTGTCCTAAACTAGAATTTTATCGATCCCCTATAATGTGATCTTGATCTTCTCATGAACATCTAATTATAATCTGTACTCCATTACTTCAATAAATTGTCAGAAAGCAAATGGTGAAAAAAAATGTTACATTATCTATTAAAACACGTGACTTGCCCTTTATGACCACCAAAAAAATAAGTTAAATTTTTTTTTACAATATCTGCAAAGCGAAACCTACTTCTTAAACAAGCCTATATTAAACTGCTACAGCTAGTAATGACAAAAGGAGTGGTGGTGATTAATCCATGAAATATTATTTAATTTTCAGCTTTTCCACAACTCAGTACAAACACTGCTGTATTATGCACAGCAAGTATACAACAATGAAAAATTGGTTTAAAAATGAATTAAAAAATTAAAATTTACTTACATTTTTCATTAGCATACTTCTGCATATCTTTGGCAAGATCCTATAAAAAAAAAAAACCAAGTAGAAAACAATATACACACACTTTAACTATAAATACTTGAACATATATTCTCCCAAACCACAGTGTTTCATGAGCGGTATATCAACGGCTGTGAGAAAGTGTAGGTATATGATCTTCTGTTTCCAACTATAACAGAGTAGATAATGTAGTTTCTTTTCCTTGTTCTCTAAACCGAGTGTCGCAACCATAAACTGCATATTAAGAGATTTTTAAAACTTTTGTTTTGATTGTTAAACAATATGAACTTCACTAAATTTTCCCTGACTGGAATATATCCAAGAGAATGAAAGACAGAAAGCGAAAGAGACCGACAGCAGACTTCATAATAACAGAATGATATTTTATCAACATGAGAGACTTACTTTCAGTTTAATTTGTGTCCGAACCTCTATCGTCTGCATCAACAACTTTTCAATTGACAAGTGGTCACTCTAAAAATAAAAGTTCAATAATTTTAATAAAGCTTTTAAAAATTAACTTAAAACAATTGTAATTTTTGTTCAAGTCCAACAGAAATAAGAATATATGAAGAAAAACTGGATACTTAGATTTTCATTTAACATTCTAAGTAGATTTTCATTTGACACTAAGATGCACCAATTCCATGTGAAATATTATAGTAATATTAAAAAATGTGTTGTTTCTTATAAAAAATATCATCTAAAATATGAAATGAATCCATTATAAAATCTTAATTTCAAGTTTGCTTTAAAAATAAAAAAACATTTGAAACTTTTGTGAATATCAACATACCTTGATAGCGAGACCAACTTTTCTGCTGTCGTCAGGTGACATTGATGGTGTGTGACTGATCTGAAGTGGTTTCCCCTCATCTTCTTCACAAACATGCACGCTCAGCTTGTACACTGGAATTTAAGAAATTCAATTTCATAGGGTTTTGTGTGCTTATATTCAGCATTCAAGCATGTTGTTCTTGGCACACAAATTAACTATCTGGGTTTGTGTCTAACCATTAGTTCGTAAGAAAGAAGTTAGTACAGTGGGCTTATGTTTTCTCAGCTGTTTACAGCCAATTTTGAAACAAAACCAAGACCTATGACTTGCAATAGGTTACCACCACATGACTAATTCAATACATTAAGAGAACATTTGCACAGGTTTATATTTATACTTATATTTAATTAATATTCAATTAAGAAAGGAGGGTTAAGTCATGGCAACTTTGTAACAATGCAAAACTTGACATAAAGACAGGAAATGGGAGAAATGTAATTATAAAAAAAAAGTCCAACTTATTTCAACATAAAAAAATAAAACTAATCTTACCAAGAGTATCTTGGGTTCGGTCTCTTTTTAGCTGATCCCTGCACAAAAAAAACTATTTATTAATTTTTCTGTATTTAATTCAGAAAAGACCATAAAAAACCAAATGGTTTGCAGATTAGAAAAATAACCAATCAAATGTAGAGGTGGAGAGAGAAAAAATTTAAAAAACAGGATGAGTTGTCAGATCATGAAGTATTAAGATGAAAGTCAGAGGAGAAAAAAGGAAACGGAGCAGTGGGTTAAAAAGAATTAAATAATAATAATAATAATAACCAATCAAAACAAATGTTAGTACAAGAAAGATCACTAAACAAACCCATTATATCACTGTATGATAATTCTGAAAGCAGAGATCATAATTATACTTGCCTCCAATATGAAATGACCAAACTTTTGCTCAAAGTGTACTCTTCCACCCTGATACTGTCTCCTAATCGGTTGTGAATCAATCGTTGAGTCTAACAATAAATTAAAATTCCAGTTATGTACTATACATGAAACAATTCAATAAAATTGATATTTATGTCAATCAACGTCAAGAAGTGTCATGTTAATGTTTTACTAGTGCTCATTAATTATTTTGTTAAAAAAAAAGTATTGGTCTTAATGAAGTGATGTAACCCGTGAGGAAGATGCTAAAAATTGCCAGTTATCTAAAGAAGTCTGCAAGTTAGTAATTTCCAAATCAGGATAAAAAACATTAGAGAATATTAATTGAATTTTTTTTTTTACAGATATTTTGCAGAGTGATGCAGAAAATAACCATACCTGAGAGTGTAACACTTCAAGCTGTAATGACTGGCAGAAGGAATCTGTGTCAAGCTAAGGAACATGAATATGAATTATAAACAGGTGGGATGTAGTTGTTGTTTATTTTATTTATGGTTATATGGTGTCGGACATATGGTTAAGAACTACACAGGTACTGAGACAGAAAGCCTGCTGTTGCCACTTCATGGGCTACTCTTTTCGATTAGCAGCAAGGGATCTTTTATATGCACTATCCCATAGACAGGATAGCACATACCATGACTTTTGATGTACCTGTCATGTTAAATTATAAGGTCGATGGTCCTCAGTGAACCCAATGCTTTGGGGCTTTTAAAAAGAATAGTTAACAGCTAAGTGCAGTCAATGGGATAATTGTAAGCATAACAAGTAGTTGGCAGAATCTGCTGAAACTTACCACATAACATAATGCCTACTAATGAATCCTGCTGGAGAAAAGATATTATATTTATCCTGCAACCAGTTTCTAGTGACTGAATATGATGATGGGTAAAGCAAAGTAGTACAAATAGCTACATTATAAAGTAGCATGAATAGCTAAATTGTAGTAGCACGAATAGCAGTACAAAATTGCTCATTAAGGGCTTCTAGAATTTTTATAAAATCCACTAGCCATGGGATAAGCAGGGTTCCAGCTGCCGTTCGCCATTGTCGCCAATTGGCGAATTATCACAAATTTGGCTATAATCTGGTCAATCAGGCGATACAAAATGGCGATTTTTTTTTTCAACTAATGTTTCCAGAAATAATGTTCCTAATATATAATAATATATATTATATATAATAATGTTGCCGCCATTCCAAAGAAAATATACCCGCGAAACTCTTGCCCTTAATAAAATAAAATGTGCATGCAGTGAATCGTGAACCAATCAAATCGTTAACGATTCCTCACGAATAAAATCTACATACAGGTCTCTGTTCGATTGAGTACTTCATTCGTATCAAGTAAGCTCAAGTATAACCTATTAAAACGCCAGATATGCGGGTCCACATTTTTTTATTCAAAAAATTAAAAGAAAAATCTTGTGCTGTAAAGAACGTTCGTTTGAGGATACGGTACTACCGGTTTGATCATGACAACGTACCTTTCTGTCTCAAAATTAATATTTGATAAAGTGTTAGTAGGCCTAGAACTTTCAAAGTTTAGTTTGTATACTAGTGACACATTAAAATAACATTAGTATATATTGTTTAATAAAATGTCTAAAGTAGAAAATGCATGTTTTCACTTGTTTTCACGTGTTAAAATCGACAACTTCTAATAAATATTCTTTCATTTGGAAAAGGTAAAGTGTGGGTGTGTGTGTGTTAAAGTCATCAAAGTTAGAGCATATATATTGGTTTAATAATCATCCGACGCCATACAACCATAAATAAAATGTGTTGAGTGCGTCGTAAATAAAACATATCTTATCCTTCCTTTCATATGATGTTGGATTTTGGATTTTGACATATATAATCTTAGAGATGATTGTGCATGTGCGGGGGGAGGGGGTAATGGAGGTCAAAACCCTTACTTGTCCAAGCTTAAACAAAAAACACATTGTATTTTCTGGGGGAGCATGGCCACATAAAAACTTCGCTCAATACAGTCTATAACCCCAACCCCGCTGAAATCCCTGCACACATGCCTTGGAAGCCCACTACACTGGGTTTTTAAAAAAAAAATGTTTAGGGTTTGTTTTAAGCAAGGAATCGTTTATATGTACCATCCCACAGACAGGATGTCACATACAATGGACTTTTATATAACCGTCGATGGGGATCGATTCTAAACTGACCGCACATTTCCAAAACTCCCCACCTTTTTAGGTCTAAGTAATCAATACAAATAACATATAGTCTTGAAAAATGTTACGTAAATCGAAGACGGTACCCTCTTCCTCTACCCCAAGAGCGTTACATAATTAGTAACGTGCCCTTACATATAACGCGTATGCCAACAGCTGGCCACTGTCAAAATTTCAAGGCAAATCCCCCACCCACCGACCTCTCGAAAGGCGTACCATACCACTATGGGTATAAATATGTTATGGAGTTATGAGACGACCCCTTAATCAAGACAGTTAAATTTGTTC
>JAECMU010113817.1:0-13284 GCA_016106625.1 Dracogyra subfuscus
GACTATTCTTCAAGAAGAGGTTTCAGGTTTTTGGTCCAGTAATTTTGCAGGTGTCATCACCTACATTAGGAGAAATGTGGCTCAGAGAATTGTGGTCCTATATTAGAGAGCTTGGTGTAAACGCACAGTATTCATTGTCAGATGTGCCCCTTGTACCAGAGTATGGTGCAATGACCATGACACTACACCCTTTGGCAAACAATTTTATGAAAGAGTTGTTTCTTTCTGAAGATATCTCCAAGTGTTTGCAAACACTTGGTGTTGTCATTTTGCCAAATGTTCCTGACTACATTCCTGCTTTTAATACCATTCACTCCCCCAGTCCACAAGCTGTCATGAAGATATTAGAGTGTGTTTCACAGGACAAGATAAATACATTTAACAGAGTTATGACAGAAACTGTCAAGAAGTCATTTGTGATGTACCTAGCCCCATGTACATACATGAACGAACGTCAAAAACAGGCTTTACGACAATTGAAGCTATTTCAAACCACTTCAAACAGAAGTGTTTCCATAGCAGAACTGGCCAAAATGGCCCCAAAAGATGAAATTCCAGTGGCGTACCCATCACTGTATTTGTTATGCAAATATACGGCAGCACGTTGTTTAGCCGTACATCTTGGAGTTAAGGACGTTTCTATAAACCAACTTGTTTGTGAAGTCCTAGACATCATGACTCGCCCACAACAGAGACAGTACAGTATTGACAATATTAAAGCATTCATGGAGTTTATTTTTCAAAATGGTGATCATCTCCTCATGGATGCAGAAGTAAAACAAAAAGCATCAAAGATCCAGTTCGTGCCTTCAAGTAAAGATGCCAAGATACGAAGGCCAAGTGAATTGTTTGATCCACACAACAATATGCTACAAGATCTCTTGTATGGTGAGGATGTGTTTCCTGATGAAGAATTCTGTGGGACCATAACACTGTATAACTTACAAAAGCTGGGTTTAAAAGGTGAAGAGAATATAACTGTAGAAGATGTTTGCCATTCAGCATCAGTAACTCAAACAGTCCTTAATGGAGACAGGGTCAGACTAAAAGGAATAGCTATTTTAAAATGTCTGGAAAAATATCCAAGACTGCAACTTGCCTTAACCAATCTTTTGACATTGCACTGGATGCCAGTTTTGAATATTAGACCTTCAACATACCCAGCCCATCTTCCCTTTGCTGGCCAAATGGCGGGAGTTGTGGGTAGACCACAGGATATGTGTCATTTCAAGTATCTACCTTTAGTAGGATCAGTCAGAACAGTTACAACTGATACACTGTCCACATATAGCAAGATGGCTACATATCTTCAAACCCCGTCTGAAGTACAGGTTACTGAACACTTGAAGAACATCATAGACACGTACAAAGCAGAAGAACATCAGAACTACATGGTCCAGCTGGATGCAGTCTACAAGTATTTCAGTGGAATCTATCTTTCGCTAAACTCAAAAGAAAAGTTAGCAACCATGAAAGTAATATGGGTTGAAGAATATGAACAATTTGTTCAAGCAGAAATGGTCTGGATAAATCGGCTGCCATTAGATGTTCATCTCACTCCCTATCGATACACCATATCCCCTTCGTTAAAAGGCTTCAGCAAGTTCTTTCAGGAAATTGGTGCATCAGAAAGTCAAACTTCAGGACTGCTCATCAAAGTTTTGCATGAAATTCAACAGAAACATAAGGTGTATAGCACCGGCATGTCTGTGACAACTGACTTGTCACTGGTTATGAAAATCCTTGATGCCCTAAAAAATGATGATTGCGCAGATAGGAAAAAGATTCTTATTCCAATACATAATCATGAAGGACGACTTGTACTTGAGCTCGTCGAGGATTGTGTGTACTGTGAATCATATCAAGGTGCAGTTGAAAGGGTAACCAATGAAGATGAAGACACTAACTTTGCTAACATTCCTGCAGATGTGGCTAAAGACCTCGGTGTTCGGATTGTGTTAAATCCGCTGTTGGTTGCTGCAGTAGAAATTGACATGGATTATGGTCAAACAGAACCTTTAACTCACAGGTTGAAAAATCTACTAACAGCTTACATAGATGGTTTTGCCATTGCAAAAGAGATTATACAGAATGCTGATGATGCAGGGGCAAGTGAAGTAAATTTTCTCTATGATGAAAGAGAAAACTTAGGTGCCAGAGCCAGTCTAATTAATAGGAGAATGGCTTCGTTACAAGGACCAGCATTGTGGGCTCACAATAATGCCCAGTTCTCAGAAACTGACTTTAAAAATATCACCAGACTTAGCGGGCAAACGAAAATGGATAACACCACAACAATAGGAAGATTTGGTCTGGGCTTCAATTCTGTTTATAACTTGACTGATGTCCCAAGTTTCATTAGTGGAAACAACTTTGTCATTTTTGATCCTCAGAAGAGTTACCTCGGTAGTCATGGCATGAAAGCTGATCTCACCAATCCAAAAAACAAATATAAGATGAAGGATCATCTCAAACCATTTGAGGCAATTTTTGGTTGTGACCTATTACAACAAACATCTCAATGTGGATATGATGGCACTTTGTTCAGATTTCCACTTCGGACTTTGCAGCAAGCACAAGAAAGTGAGATCAGTACCCTGTACTATTCTCCAATAGAAATGAAAAAATTCCTTGATATATTCATAAATAATGCAGGGAACCTGCTACTCTTTTCTCAAAAAGTGAAAACTGTAAGAATATACCATTTACCAAAACAGGTCTCCGATGCTTCCAAAGCAGTTGTTCTAGCAGAAGTAGATAAAACAGTTGACACATGTCTGAACGATTCAGTGCTGAACGTTTTCTCACAGGAGTGGGAACATGGATACAAGAGTAAAGATATTGCTACCAGTACCAGTCATGTTAATGAAAACATTAGTATAACATTGTCTGTATCCGAAAGAGCACAGGATGTGTGCAGTATGAAGCCAAGTTACACCCTGACAAACTGGACTGTTGCTTGGGTACTTGGATGTAAAGAAGCTGCACAAATGGCAATAGCACATAAGCAAGAAGGTTTGCTACCAATTGTGGCTGCAGCAGCACCTTTTAAAAAAGAACAAGGTCAGGTGGTTCCTCTACCTATATCTGCCTGTCCTGATGGGTTTTATAAGGAAAGCCATTTGTTTTGCTTTCTACCGTTGCCAATAACCATTTGCTTGCCACTTCACATAAATGGAGCATTTGCTTTGAAACATGACAGGAAACAACTTTGTTCCAGATCTGAAGATGAAAAATCGTATTCCATTGATGCAAAATGGAACAATGCTCTTCAATCAGATGCAGTCCCATTAGCCATAATCCATGTTCTCGAAAGTTTGAAGCAGATAGGAAATGTAGATTCTGGAGGATTCTATAAATTATGGCCAAATAATCAAAAGGAGAACAAAGCACTCTTCAAAACATTTTATGAAACTGTAGCTGCACAAAATCATGAGGTGTTTACACACAATGGAAAATGGAGTTCTTTTACAAATGTTTTGGTTTTGAGCAAGCAGTTACGGTTTCAAAAGTTTGTTGGGGAAGTGGCTTTCAAAGTATTTGAACACTACTACAAAGGGGAAATGACAGTAATGGATTTACCTGAAGGAATCCTGAAACATTTTGCTACAGCTGGATTGAGCAGTGAGTTGGAATCCCACACACTGAGCATCGATGACTTTTATGAGACTTGCTTCCTTCCCAATATAAATGATAGTTTCTTGAATCAAGTGGACAGGGACTATTTGATAGTATTTGCCTTACAACATGGCAGTGCAAAAGTAAGAGATCTTATGAAGATGATTCCATGCATACCAACACGACCTTCAGGAAGTCTCAAACAGCCTAAACATCTGGTACATCCAAGTGGAAAAACAGCATGCCTATTTTCTGAACTGGATGACGTCTTCCCATCAAACTGCATAAAACCTGGAACATACAAAGATGGATTCTGCAGTCAACAACTTCTGGAAGCTCTTGTTCACCTTGGTATGCAAAATGAAGAGTTGCACTGGAACGTTGTACCTGAAAGAGTTAGGTCAATAGGAACATTGCATCAAGAAAAAAAAACAGCTGCAATTCAATGAACTCATCACATACTGGATTATTTAAAAAATACCCATGGAAAATGTCCAAATGAGATTAAAGAAAAAATACAAAAAGAACGTTTTCTACCTGTTCTTAAACAACCAAAGAACTGGCCAACACTCTGGCACCACAATGACAATAGTTGTCTGGGATCACCACTAACAATGTGCTTTGAAGAGTGTAAATACATTTCAGGTTCAAAAGAAGATATGTTAGATCCATCACTGCTCAGACTGAAATCATATAGAAAGGTTCTTCAGTGGCTGGGTGTGAAATCCAAGGACGATGTTCCTGTGTCCATCGTTATTGAACACTTGCTGACAATATCTAACACAAACCTTCAAAGGCTTGACCGTTTTGCTTACAAAACATTGTTAAGAATGTGTTCATCAGTGTACTGTCATCTCAACGAGGTCTGTTCTGAAAACAGAAGTGAAAAGAATATAGTAGTCGAAAAGCTACACAACAAGCCAATCATCGTACAAGGTAGAGCATTCATCAGACCAGAACAGATGGCATTTAACCTAGAGTTCGACTTGAACTTGAAGCCATATTTGTACAAAGTCAGTAAATGTGATGCACAAGCGTTTGGATCATTTTTGCAGACAGTTGGTGTAAAAAACAGTTTTGAAGCAAGAGATATTGCAAGTGTTATGAATAATATGATGACAAATTTTGGAATAAAAGCTTTGAACAAGAAAAACTTACACCGTTACAAAGAAGCAGTCTCTCTCTTGGTACACTGTGTGCAGGATAAACAACCTGGATCGGTTGCACGCAAATTTGATACGCTGTTTCTACCAAATGCAAAAGGTGTTCTACGCCCATTTTCTCAACTCTGCTTGAATGATTGTGACTGGCTTCAAGATGGAGATTCTGCAATGATTCTTCATCAATCAATGTCTGTAGAAGTTGCAAAGGCATTTGGAATTAAGACAAAACGACATCGAATCATGAAGTCGCATACTGTTCCATTTACTGAGCCATTTTGTCAACATGAGCCTCTTACAACTAGGTTGAGACGAATCCTAGAAGGTTATCCGTGTGACTCAACAATCATGAACGAACTCCTGCAAAATGCTGAGGATGCTGGGGCAACAGAACTAATGTTTATCAAAGATTTCAGAACCCATGATTCTAAGCGAGTATTTTCTGATGCATGGAAGCCACTCCAGGGTCCCGCTTTGTGTGTTTATAACAACAGCTACTTTACACAAGAGAACCTTCAAGGAATACAGAATTTGGGGCTCGGCAGCAAAGCAGATGATCCACTTAAAGTAGGGCAATATGGAGTTGGATTTAATGCTGTGTACCATCTGACAGATGTTCCAACCTTTCTGACTATGGGACCAGAAACTGAAGAGACTCTTTGTGTTTTTGACCCCAACAGGCTATACACTGATGCTGCTGAGGGAAGTCCAGGGATGAAATTTAATAAATTAATTGAATTGCGTAAATCATATAGTGACGTCTTTTCATGTTTCCTCGAAGATCAAATTCCACTGACACCAAAGGGAACATTATTTCGCTTTCCACTTCGAACAGAAACAATGGCACGCCAATCATCTCTTTCAAAAACTATGACTTCTCCAAATGATGTTAACAATATGCTGAACTCTTTCAAATCAGACATGGCTGAATCACTTCTGTTTCTTCATAATGTAAGAAAACTTTCAATTGCCTCTGTGAATGAAAATGGGAGAATACTGATAGAGTATGTTCTTGAGGCCTCTACTAGTTCAGAAGACAACCATAAATGTCACCAGTTCTTAAATAGTATTAAGAATCAAGTTAAAAACATAAGGGATCACAATAAAGACTTAAATGCATTGGAGCAAGAACAGATTTTCGTTCATCTCAAATTATGGGATTCTGATAAACAGAAGGAAGAAGAATGGTTGGTTGTTCATCAGTTTGGATTCTCTGTAAACTGTAAACTGCCTGACGAACTAGAATTGGCCTGGGGGGAGAACAACATCAGTCAGCTGCCTACAGGTGGAGTTGCAACACGTCTTGATGATCCATTGGCAGAGTGCAACAAGAAAGCATTTTGTATGCTTCCACTGCCAATTGAAACAGGCTTGCCAATCCACATCAATGGATATTTTGTACTTGATCAGGAAACTCGAAGGAATCTGTGGCATGGAACAAAAGATTTTCGATCAATGTGGAATATACATATGGTGGAAGCATTAATTATACCAGCATATATTGCAGTTATAGAACACAGGCAGTTGATGTTTGAAGCCAAAAACCAAGAAAAAACACACCAGTGGATTGAAAAGTACAATGCATTGTTTCCTGATAGTGGAGCAGCTTCCAGTGACTTTTGGAAATCTTTAGTCACTGCATTTTACCAGAGAGTCTATCGCGAAAGTCTGACTCTTTTTCCAGTAGTACAAAATGATATTGAAATGTCTTGGGTTGCTGTCGGCGTTGAAATGGGTTTTTCAGGTTATTTTAATGACTTGAACTCATATTTTGAAAGTACCGTCTCTGCAATATATAATGCAGAAGAAGCAGCACCATTATTGGAGTCAAATGTATCTGACAATAATAGAGGTTGCCATCAGAATTCACAGAATCGTAAGTCACAAACCAAAGCAATTAAATTAGCTGCACTGTTAAAACAAATTGGAATGAAAATCATTGAAGCACCTCTTACGATTTATGAGAATTTGATCACATCCGGCAATGAGCATGTACAGTGTGTCAAACCAGACAATGTGATTACTTTCTTGAAGTCATGCAGGTCTGAAGGTGATCGTGACAGCTGTTGTGTTGGTCAACTTCCTCAGCCTCTGGACCATTCTCCATTCCGTGATATCGAGACTATTAAAGTTCTTCTTACCTTTTGCAACAAAGATGAACATTTTCATTCTCGCATAGATGGTCTTCCACTTTGTGTGACCAACTCGTGTCAGTTGAATCTCTTTCAGACTGAAAACCCCATCCTTGTGACGACATTCACTGATCTGATTGAAGGATCGCCAGATAAGTGCTTGCACAAAGACATTGCTGAGTTATTTCTAGACTGCAAAGTTTGTCCAGCAGTGAAGAAAATGCATATGAGGGATCTTTTGGGTCTGCTGGGTGAAACAATCGACAAAGAAGTGTTTAAATGTGGATCACCAGTCCCGTGGAAGCAGAAACCCACTGAACAATGGATTCTGTCATTTTGGACATTTTTATTCAATGAAATGCCAGAAGGCTTTAAGACAGAAGAAGAACTAATGAAATGGAGCCTGTTGCCTTGCTTGATCACTAATACAGAAAACAAGGACATGGCGAGTAGTACACACATGCTGTACACTATTGAAGATGCTGCCCACGTAGTAAACCTTCAACATCAAACAAATGAGAAACTTGACAAAGCTCTGAAAAACCTTGCTTTGCCCTACCTGAATTTACATCCATTCACAGATGACTCAGATGTAGCTACATTTATATCGTCCATTACTGCAGATCTTCAAAATCCACTGAGTATGTTGGCAGTTCTGTCAAACTATGAATATGGCAAAATTGAATCTACCAACGTTGTCTGTACTTTGTTAAACTATTTTTTGTGATAACTTGGGCAGTCTAAATTCTAGCAAGGATCAGTCAGTTGAGATGCTAAAGACTTTACCCTTTTTCACTACATTGACAAAATCTGCCTTGTCACTGACATATTGTTTACAAACAGTGTTTATATACTCAAATATTGATTTCCCTAAACAGGGAATGGATGCGTGGTCTTCAGAAACACAGATAACAGTATTCAAATTTGAAAAGTCTCTAACTGATCTGTACAAATTCATGAGCATCCCCATACTTAAACCTGTTCAATTCTATATCCACTACCTACTACCGAAGTTTGACTCCCTTCCGAGTTCAGCAAAGTCTCATCATGTGAAGTACATTAAGAATAGTTTGCTAACAGCTGGCTCTAGTATTCAAGAACTAAAACACATACTACAAACAATTCCTTTCATAGAAAAACCAGATGGTACATGTTGCAAGGCAAGTGAGTTCTTCAGCCAAGAGCAGACTGTGTTTCAGGTGATGTGTTCACAAGACAGGTTTCCTCCAGCACCTTATAATAATCAGAAGGAATGGCATGACTTTCTTGTCAGTGCCGGCATGGTAAATGAAGTATCTATTGATCTTTTTGTTCAATTTGCAGAAGATGTTCAATATTTGGGTACAACAACAGGCATCACACACAATGTAAAATTAAAGTCTAAAACATTGGTTCAACATTTAGCATCACGAAAAGACGATGCTGATATTTTGGATATCCTTATACGTGTTAAAGATGTTAGGTTTGTCCTCCCATTCTGTTTAGAAGAGGACAAGCATGGACATACAATGGAATTGATTCATGAACAGTTCCAGAAGGCTTCAGAGCTAATTGCCTTCAATGGATCAGTAACATCCAAACATTGTTATTTGGCTTGGTCGAGTTGCCCTGTATTGTTACAAACATTAGGTGTTGATGAGCATATGTTGCAGCAACTTGGGTGCCATGAAATTCCACCAAAGGATGAGGTTATTAACCATTTCAAAAATATTTTAAGATCATTGATGGAAATGGGAGTAACAGCTGTAAACAAAATTAAATCTGGATTACAAGATATAATGTGTAGCTGTTATGAATACTTGCAAAACAATGAAATTACAGAAGAAGACAAAATTCAACTGGAAGACTATTGTGTTGTTTATCTCAATGACAGTGGACTTATGGTTAGAGCAAATGATGTTGTTATAAATCTTGCAGAGGAGGATGCTATTCCGGGACACATATTTCAGTGCCCAGCATATTTTGGACAGTTTAATTCTCTGTTTGAAGACCTTGGTGCTAGGAAGACTGTTTCTACCAACCACTATGCAGTAGTCTTGCAAAAGTTTTATTTTGCAAGTAGAGATAGTGTGCTGAGTCCAGATGACTGGACTGTAATTCAAAAGGCTACAAGCATGGTCTTCAGGTGTCTTTCCGAAAATCGCTACAAAAAAGATATTTCTGTTTCAAGTTTGTATCTGCCAAATGCATTTCATAGACTTGTTTCATCCAATGAACTTGTACTGTCAGACAATCTGTTCATTCAGTGGAGAGTTGAATCACTAGACCTGAACTACTTTGTTGGATTTGAGGAGCTTGGAATGGATGTATTTGATCCTGTAGTGGCGATATGTTCTCTTCCAGAACAGTACAGACCACAGATACTGACATCACTGGTTCAGGAACACTCGACTCCCGAATGCCGAGAGAATGCCTACATTGGTCCTAATTCTGATAGGTACACACGATCAATCATATCTCCTGCTTTCGTGTCAGGGGTACTTCGGCTAGTTTTTCATAATTCACGAGGTTACTTTGGCAAACACCTTAAAGAAGAGGATGTGAAAGAGATAGAGAAAACGTTCCAAACACTTGAGGTTCGTGAGGTAAATGATCTAAAGTCATTTTTAGTGAATTCAGAATCACCTGTCCCTGGGAGTGAAAAGCAAAGGCGCTGCTTTCTAGATGACTTGCCACAAATGGAGAAAACAGTTTTGTACCTAGACAAACACGCATGCCAAAATGAATCTGATATTTGTATTCGGATTTCAAGAAAGATTGACAGAATCACTAAAGGAAATATTGGCAGTAAAGTAACCTACATACAACAAATGTTTCAAATGGATGCTGAAGAGATTGGCTCATATTTGGATGAAAATAACATTTTGCCTCTGAATTATAATTGTGCACAGCCACCAAGAGACGTCACTCCAGGTGATGGCGATGAAGTGCCGATTCCCAAACCAAATATTCAGGAGGCCAAACAGTGGTTACGACAAGCTAAAGCTGACATGGTAGCAGCTAGTGAAGCTCTATCAAACCATTCTTATGTCGCATTCAACTGGATTTGTTTCAAGGCTCATCAGGTAGGTCAACTTCAAACTTGTTTTTTGTAAAGCTCTAAGTGAAAGCCCTCAAAACAAGTTCCTCAGTAAAGTGGAATTCACTCAAAATCGGAATTTTTCATGATCACTCTTTATAAATATCAATACAGAATAGAACGTCTCTCAATTGGAATACCACTTAAATTAAACTTTCTATTTGATCAAATGTGTGTCTGGTTAAGAATGGTTTCAGGGTATCTGTATTACTTTTAAAGTCTACATTTTGCAATAAAAAAAAAAAAAAAAAAAAAAAAAAAATGCATGATGGCCCTAAAAGTTAGAGTATCGGCTCATTATTATTTACTGATGTAAATGTAAAAACATAACATCTGTATTAAGCTTAAAGTGGCACTGTCTGGAATATTTTTATTATTTAAGCATAGAGAACAGAAAATCCTATTACGTTTGGTGCACATAAGACACCACAGTCTGAATTTGTTTCACTACATTGGCTTTTCCAAGTTACAAATAAACCCAGTATTTTGAAAGTAGGACACTTGTGGCGGGCCCCCACTAGGCTAAAAATAGTACAGTTCGGCTATTGTTGCATTACAAAAAAACGAACAGTCAATTTGTAGCAGACAATTACGATAGCAGTAAATTCCAGCACTCATGTTGACGCTATAAACATCGGACTCATACGCCTTTCGATTACTACCAGTATTTCACACTTTTAAACACACTACTATGCTAATTTTTATTATTCACTACAGCGAAACTATTTCTTTTAGAGTTTTAAAGAGTATCGTCATATAAAAACAACACCAAAACAAAATGACAACCAAGACTCATTTTCACAGTCTTATTGTTACTAATATCCGTATAAATACAACCATTTTATTATGCACTTTTATAATATCACTTTTAAAATCCTTCGGTACTACGGAAATATAGGATGTTCAAATAGTTTTGTATAAATTACACCACAACACGCATTATAAAAGGTGTACGAGTCCGGGGTTTAGAACGTCGCCATGCGTGTCTGCTGCTAACATTATTGGCTGCGAGGAATGGCTGCTAGAATCTGTACGGTTTTACAAAATGGCAAACATTGTTCTAACTGGCTAGTATTTTTTATTTTTTTATTTTTTGTTTGTTTAATGACGCACTCAACACATTATAACTACGGTTATATCGGCGTCGGACATATGGTTATGTCGAGAAAAAAAACCAGTGGTTAGCTGACGGGGATCGATCTTAGACCGACCGCACATCAGGCGGGCACTGTACCACTGTCTCTGGCTAGTAAGCATTTGACGATATGCGTTAATGACGACAACTCGCGAGCGAATTAAAAGTGCAATTATGCTTGTATTTGAACTTAGAACTTGAATGTATACGATTGAAACCAGACAATACAGCTTTAAAAATGTGCCTTGTTATATTATAACATCATTTATGAATGTAAAATGCAAACTTCAAACACAACCACAGTATTTATAAACTCACAATCTTGGCTCAACATATTCATGTTAACAATTTTAGCAAAACGATATTGGGTAATTTCATTCTATTATGACACAAATAATATTGATGGTCAGTTCTAAATAGTGATGTTCCAATGATGCATATGTAACATAAAGTGATATGTAAATGGGAATTAAAAGCAAAATTAGTGACATGTCGTAGTGAAATCCTTCCTTTGTTCATGTAATTGTAATTGATTATATAATCGATGATATAGTTCTCCAGTCGGTGTAATCTGATTATTACCGATGTTTGTTTGTTTGTTTGGTTTATATTGATGTTCTTTGGTCAAATACCAACATATTGCATATTACCCAACCTAATACTATATGGCAAGGACATGAAAGTAAGCATGTATTTGTTAAACGATGCATATTTTATACTTAGGCTGTTTGTGTCTAATAGATGTTTATTGAGACATTTTAGAGAGAGAGAGAGAGAGAGAGAGAGAGAGAGAGAGAGAGAGAGAGAGAGAGAGAGAGAGAGAGAGAGAGAGAGAGAGAGAGAGAGAGAGAGAGAGACAGACAGACAGACAGAGAGAATGAATTTGTTGCCACTACATTGGCTACTCGCATTGTTAAAGCAGCAGGGGTTCTTGTATTATACACACCACAGTAAATGTCATGGCTTTTGAATGACTTTTGACATATCAATCATGGGATAGAAAACAAATATCATAGAAACCTGAGGGAATATTAATTTGACTATTGTTTCTTTCTGTTAGGCAGCAGAGAAGGCACTCAAAGCCATCCTTTTCAACCACGATGCCTCACTGGCCCACGTGATCAGAACTCATCATCTTCAATGTATCACTGAGAAGTTGCAAGATCCATTCAACCATGACCTGTCTGATCCAGATCGTCTGCCCCTCTCGCAGATTCCTACTGATGTCTACACCAGAGATGACGCTCTTGACGCATGTCACCTTGGAAACAGAATTGTCGACTGTGCTGATGGGTATCTTTCGGGTGAATCGACTAATGTGTCAGGTATGTGATGTAGCCTTCCATGGACTGTATGGATCTTGGCGTTCTTTTAACCCCGTGTACAAAATCATAGATCAACTTTTGTGTAGGATTTATTGAGCAGTATTTTAGAAGAAAATTATTGCCAATCAGATGGCTCAAACATGAACAGGGACATTCCTGAATTCGCTGCACTTTTTTAAGATGTTATTGACTAGCATAGCTTATTTATCGATTGTAATTAGATATCAAATAATTTTTTTTCTGAATAATATATTAGTGGCTGTACATTAAACGGGTTTCTGGTCGTTCTAATATTTGTACTAGGTTAAAGATCATTTTATTTCCTAAAAGATATTTGTTCGTTCATACGAAATTATTTGAAGACAAAATCTAATTTGGGTTTTGTCCTATTAAGACGACCAGAAACACATTAACTATACAGACACTGATATTCTAAACAAGAAAATAAATTTAATATCTAAGTTTAATCGTTGAAATATTTTATTAGTCGGAAACATATTACAATGTAGCAAACTCAGGAATGTATCTTTAATCAATGAAATTTGCAACACTATTAACTGCTAGTTTATTTGTTTTATAAAATAAGTAAGTTTTACAAAGATTTGGTGACTGCAAACATTTCTATATTTAATAAATAAATATATTGCTATTAAATAAGTGTTTTGATGTTGTGTCAGTTGTACTTAAATTGACCATTTTCATATGATTTACTTTCAAAATGTGGTGGGTTTGTTGGTGTTTTTTGTTGTTGTTGTTGTTGTTGTTGTTGTTTGTTTGTTGTTGTTGTTGTTTTTTTGTTTGTTTTTTGTTTGTTTGTTTTTTGCGGGGGGGGGGA
>JAECMU010113819.1:0-11029 GCA_016106625.1 Dracogyra subfuscus
AAAATCAACATGCCCACAATAAGTATACCCAAAATAGACATGCGCACAATAAGTATACCCAAAATAAACATGCGCACAATAAGTATACCCAAAATAAACATGCCCACAATAAGTATACCCAAAATCAACATGCCCACAATAAGTATACCCAAAATAGACATGCGCACAATACGTATACCCAAAATAGACATGCGCACAATAAGTATACCCAAAATAAACATGCGCACAATAAGTATACCCAAAATAAACATGCCCACAATAAGTATACCCAAAATAAATATGCTCACAATAAGTATACCCAAAATAGACATGCGCACAATAAGTATACCCAAAATAGACATGCGCACAATAAGTATACCAAAAATAAACATTCCCATAATAAGTATACCCAAAATAAACATGCGCACAATAAGTATACCAAAATAAACATGCGCACAATAAGTATACCAAAAATAAACATGCCCTCAATAAGTATACCAAAAATAAACATTCCCATAATAAGTATACCCAAAATAAACATGCGCACAATAAGTATACCAAAATAAACATGCGCACAATAAGTATACCAAAATAGACATGCGCACAATAAGTATACCCAAAATAGACATGCGCACAATAAGTATACACAAAATAAACATGCCCACAATAAGTATACCAAAAATAAACATTCCCATAATAAGTATACCCAAAATAAACATGCGAACAATAAGTATACCAAAATAAACATGCGCACAATAAGTATACCAAAATAAACATGCCCTCAATAAGTATACCCAAAATAAACATGCCCACAATAAGTATACCCAAAATAAACATGCCCACAATAAATACAACAATGCTGACCTCAAAACCACTGAATTAAATTAAATTAAAAAGGGTTTGTACAGCGGTCTTTAAATTCCTTAAAAGTCTTTGAAAATGGCAGGTAAAAGTCTCTGAAAGTGTTTGAATTTGTTTGGTATTTAAGGCTATGAAACCTGATATTGCAGCGAAGCTAAGCGATAAACATGCCCACAATAAGTATACCCAAAATAAATGTGCCCAAATTAAGTACACCAATACTGACCTGTTAAGCTTGAATTAGATTAAGATGACTTGTAATGAAGTTTCGGAATATCGGTAATCCTTTACAGAGCTTGCTGTCGGTCAGCAGAAACGTTCGCTAAATTCTTTATTAAAGTTAAAAAAGCCAGTCATTTCGTAACAAAATAATACTTATTACATGAAATTATATTGCCAAATTAAATAAAATTCTCTGAGTGTTTTTGAAATTATCAGCTAGTGAATTTGACGAGTGCAGGGTGAGCCGAACTTTAGCAGTTGTTAATACATGTATGTCATATTAGTTAATACATGTATGTCATATTAGTTAATACATGTATGTCATATTAGTTAATACATGTATGTCATATTAGTTAATACATGTATGTCATATTAGTTAATACGTGTATGTCATATTAGTTATACATGTATGTCATATTAGTTAATACATGTATGTCATATTAGTGTGAAATTGATTATCAGAGAGCTATAATTCCTCAGTGCTGGTAATTTTTCAAGCCCTGTTTCATGATCCTGAATTACAGTGATAGAAAAGAGAATTGAATACAGAAAGTGATACAACTTTATAAGAAAACCCCTTTGAAAACACCTGAGTCAGTTATGACTCATGACAGTTGAATGTACAAGTTAGTGGTATAACTAAACATACATGTATTTGAACGATGTGTATGAATGATGTAATTAATGCATGTAATTTATATGTGTGCCATCACAAATGTTGATGAAAAATAAATTACTCCGTGGTCCGAATTTCTACCAAAGGGTACAGAGGGCAAAATTCTGAACCTTAAACTCTTGCAAATTAATTGATATACATTTTTATAATTTTTAAATATATTATTCACATCTGTACTTCATTTTTTTAATTGATGGGGGTTGCAGGATTCGCGAAAATAAATGTTTGCGAATTGACCCATTTTCATTAAATCGCGAAAATAAAGTAAGAGAACTGCTATTTATATAAAAGGCAGTGTCCCGTTTGAAAGATTTGAACCCATAACCACCTCGAAGGAACACATGATCAGTTTTTGTTTTTGGGGTCGGGACGTAGCCCAGTGGTAAAGCACTCGCCTGATGTGCGGTTGGTCTGGGATCGATCCCCATCGTTGGGCCCATTGGGAGTTTCCTTGTTCCAGCCAGTGCACCACAACTTGTATATATCAAAGGCTGTGGTATGTGCTATCCTGTCTATGGAATACTGCATATAAAATGTCTCTTGCTACTAATGGAACAGTATGGCGGATTTCCTCTCTAACATTATGTTGAAATCTTTCACATCCAATAGCTGATGATTATTAAATCAATGTGCTCTAGTGGTGTTGTTAAACAAAACAAACTAAACTTTTGTTTTTATTACATACCCTCAGTTTATTTTCTGGCAGACAGCCAGGTGGTATATGTATCAAAGGCTGTGGTATGTGCTGTCTTTTGTGTTAGTGTTACGGAAACAAACATTAACAAAGACCATTTTAAGTCAGCTTTTCTGTTATTTTAAAAAGTAGCTTATATACATAATTAACTTCAATGAGGTAAGGGTTTAAATTCCTTAAAACCCCAGTCACACCGTCAGGTATTCAGGGCTAGCTACTGGCCGTAGTGGCATCGTGGTTAAGCCATCAGTCTACAGGCTGGTAGGTACTGTTTTCGGATCCCAGTCGATGCATGGGATTTTTAATCCAGATACAGACTCCAAACACTGAGTGAGTGCTCTACAAGGCTCAATGGGTAGGTGTAAACCACTTGCACTGACCAGTGATTCATAACTGGTTCAGCAAAGGTCATGATTTGTGCTATCCTGTCTCTGGGAAGGGCAAATAAAAGATCCCTTGCTGCCTGTCATAAAATAGTAGCCTACGAGGCGACAGTAGGTTTCCTCTAAAAGATGCTCAGAATGGCCATATGTTTGACGTCCAATAGCCAATGATAAGATAAAAAATCTAGTGATGTCATTAAATAAAACAAACTTTACTTCTCTTTTTTACTTCTTAATACTTGACAGCTAGTGTGACTGGGGCTTTAGGCTTGTCCTGTTCCCATTGTCCATTGGGAATTGTGCATTAAAAATTTATTTTTCTAGGTTCTATAATTGGCAGTTGTCTTTAGAGGCAGTGTGTTTATTTTTTGGCAGATCTTGTTGTATATTTGAAATAATGGCCTGTGACAAGCAGTCCAGGTTTTAGACCTACATGAAGCATATATATATATATATAAAGCCAAATCGAGTAATAATATCTTACAGTCCCTGTACCTGTGACAGGCGTGCGCTACAACAGCTTGCTCTGAATGTGCACGTTAAGAACTTAGGACTTAGGACATAATATTTTATCTTGAACTTCCTTAAATGTCGAGCCCTGTCTTTACATGTACACACAGTTTATCAAGAGTAAATACGGTACATAATGTGTGTCAGCCAGTTCTACCAATAATAATATTTGGCCTTTTTGTTGAATTTCATTCTGGCTGGATTTGCTGCGAATAATAACGAATTGACCCTGGTCACGGACTGCTGTATCTGGTTGAAAGGGGGGTAATTTAACCCAATTGTGTTAGCAGGCCATCAGAGCTGATAGCATACTGAAATAATTCAATTGCTCAGTTTCCATGGATGGGCTAATTAAGTTCGGTAATGGTCGTCGTTAGTATCTGCCTGCTCTAATTGATTGGCAATAAACAGATGAAAATGATTATCTGCCCCACAAATATTATTTGTTGTAATATAAAGGACATTGTCACAGGAATCAACTGGTGTCTGGCCTCGGTAGTGAAGTGGTTAAGTCATTGGACTACAAGCTGGTAGGTACAGGGTTCGCATCCCGGTACCAGCTCCAACCCAGAGCTTGTTCTTAAGGGCTCATTGGATAGGTGTAAGGCCAGTAATTACACCCTCTTCTCTCTTACTAACCACTAGCAATTAACAACTAACCTACTGTCTTGGACAGATAGCCCAGATACCTGAGGTGTGTGCTTGAACCTTAATTGAATATAAGCATGAAAATAAGTTGAAATGAAAAAATTAAAATCTACTGGTGGATTTTTATTGTGTGTTTTTTTTGCTGAAGAAGAGAAGAAATTTGTTTTGTTTAACAACACCACTAGAGCACATTGATTAATTAATCATTGGCTATTGGATGTCAAACATTTGGTAATTCTGACTGGTAGTCATCAGAGGAAACCAGCTACATTTTTCCTAATGATCTTTTATATGCACTTTCCAGACACAGACAGTACATACCACAGCCTTTAACCAGTTGTGGTGCACTGAAAGCATGCATGCATGCACATACCATGACCTTTTTCTAGCTGTGGTGCACTGTTTGGAATGAGAAAAAAATCCCAATCAGTTGAATGGATCTACTGAGGTGGTTTGATCCTTTGACGCAAGCACCTCAAGTGATCGCTCAGCCGACTAAGCTATATCCTGCCCCTTTCATTATAATGAAGTGACAGAGGTCTTTGTCAGTTTTGGACACTCCTTATCTCCTAGCTGCATGCTCTGCTGATCAAAGCATGGGTGGAAGCATGCATGCGTAACCGACCTGATGGGTGACTGACCTGATTATCGTGGTGTTATATACCGACGTCTCTCGTGACCGATTGTTATCCAAGATGGATTGGTTCATCTTCGTTGACCTGGTGATTCATTATTGATTATCCAGGGAAACAATGTGACTTGACTGCACTATACATACAGGTGGGAGCGGGACATAGCTCAGTGGTACAGTGCTCGCTCGATGTGTGGTCGGTCTGGGATCGATCCCCAGCGGTGGGCCCATTGGGCTATTTCTCGCCACAGCCAGTGCATCATGACTGGTATATCAAAGACCGTGGTATGTGATACCCTGTCTGTGGGTTGGTGCATATAAAATATCCCTTGCTGCTAATTGGAAAGAGTAGCCCATGAAGTGGCGACAGCGGGATTCCTCTCTCAATATCTGTGTGGTCAATAACCATATGTCTAACGCCATATAACCGTAAATAAAATGTGTTGAGTGTGTCATTAAATAAAACATTTCTTTCATTCTTTCTATGCATATAACTGTGTAAGCAGAGGGAATTAAGGGTGGTTGGCGGGGGTAAGGTCCTGGGTGTCAAAATACCTGCTTTTTTGGGGTATGGCGCTATGGATGGAGTTGAATATTTGAAATGTGTTTGGTGAATACAACCACAGTCATCAGGGAGTATATGTGGGTGGACCTCCCCCAGAAAGAAAATGGGTTAGAGTAGTAATGATAAGAGTAATTAATTTTGTCAAAAAGTCAACTTAAAATATTTAAATTTGCAAAAATATTGGGGTATGGAACCATACTCGTTTTACCCTCTGGGAGAAACCCTAGACAAGTGTACACTACTGAACTATCTGTACAGACAGGAGTGAAGATAAAACTGAGTATGGCTACTGTTGAAAGAATCTGATGGGTGTAGATGGACACACACACACACACATGACTGACCGACGGTTCCATCAAGTAGCTGAGATACAGATGTCTGTGATCCCGCCGTCGATACCATCTTTGTCTGATGCCAACAGTGACGTGGTACCCATCTGAGCTTGAAATGGCTGTATTGTCCTTGCATTATTTACCGTACAGGTCAGACCGACAGGTTAACAAGACAGGAACAGTTGTCGGGTGTATTAAACATGCTTCCATTTGATACGAAGTTTATGTCTACAGATGACATAAAGTTGATATTAAGTATGAGTGGGATGTATATGTAGCATAGTTGGTAGCTAGTGTGCTTGCGTGAGATGCTGTCATTGTAGGATCGAATCACCCAAGTGTACCCATTTTTTGACTGGGTTTTGTCTTTCATATCCCAACCAATGCACCAGGACTGGTTTATCAAAAGCCTGGTATGTGCTGTCCTATCCTGTGATGTATGGTTGGTCTAGGATCGATCCTTGTCAGGATGTACATTGAACTATTTCTCATTCCCACCGATGCACTACGACTGGTATATCAAAAACGGTGGTATGTGCTGTCTTGTTTGTGGGAATGCGGGCAGCATAGCCCAGTGGTACAGTGCCCACCTGATGCGCGGTTGGTCTAGGATCGATCCCCGTCAGCTAACCACTGGGTTTTTTTCTTGACATAACCATATGTCCGACGCCGATATAACCATAATTATAATGTGTTGAGTGCGTCGTTAAACAATAAAAATAAAAAATAAAAAATAAAAAAAATGTTTGTGGGAAAGTGCATATAAAAGATCCCTTAGTATATATGTACAAATGGACAAATGGACTCTTAAGACTATATGTTATAATTACCAAATGGTTGATATCCAATAGCCGATAGACTAATAAGTCAATGTGTTTTAGTGGTGTTGTTAAACAAAACATACTTTATTTATTGTTTTGTAGTTTTCGTTTATATTTTAAACATGAAATGCCAGCACATTGTTGCCTGGTCTATAAGCCATGCATGCATACCCCTGTACATGAAGAATTTAAAGTGTATGATTACATCAGCATCCCTTCACTCCCAGACATCTGTGTGTTTGATCATAATGGAAATCGCGTTGTCACGCAAAACCGCGTTTTGGCTTTTAATCTAATTACTATTGTAGTGTGTGTTATTCTTGAGAGGCACGATTAATGTAATAATCGAGACCGCATAATTCCTGTGCTCTTTTCATGAGGCCAGACAATCGGTGATGGACGACCGTTTTACTGTCACCTTGATGATGGAACAACACATTCATGTTGGGACCACTCGCTGGTATAATGAGTACGGGAAGCGTGGAAATAGTTCCGTTTTCTCCGTCGACCAAGTCATAAACACAGTTAGCCAGGTCGTTAGTTGATGCAGTTTCAAATGATTTTCGTCTGCAGCTCTTGCCTTTTTTTCAATGTCTTTTTTTGTTCCACAAGTTGATGACTAAAAGTATTACTTTTGTTAAGATTTAGGATAATGTATAGGTTTTTGTTATTAAAAACAGATTTTGTTGCCCAACTGAATTACAGGTTGAATGAAAAGATTACCAAATGAATGAATATATGAATGTTTGATGTGTCAGCCATTTGGGTGTCAAATACATGCATATCAGTGATCAATTTGAAAATAAAAACTCAAACAACAGTTAAAACACAATGTCTGACACCATACAGCCGTAAATAAAATGTTTTGAGTACGTCGTTAAATAAAACATTTTCTTTCTTTTAACCATGATATCGATTTAAAGACATACGATTGGCTGCTACTAGGACAACAGTGATGATATTGATTTAAAGACATACGATTGGCTGCTCCTAGGTGATGACCTGGTGCTTTATTCACAAAGGTCTCTTAGGCTCTGCTAGATAACAAAGCATCCTCTTTGTAAATCTTTTAGTTTCTTTCGGCTGACGGTTCAAAAATTGTGCCAAAAATTCCTTCATACTGAAATGCGCACCTTTTCTCTGTGGCATAATTAATGCTCCATTCAAAGTTCCATAGCCCCACCACCACCACTCCCTCCTACATCCCCCCACCCCCCAACTTTCTGTCTTGGACGACAGGCATGCACTACAACAGCTTGTTCTGAATGTGCATGTTAAACCCTATGACATGACATAAGTCTTTTAGCCTTGCACTGTGAGATCGCAAAGTTACAAGAGTTCAGTGAATTAGGCCCCTGGTTACTATAACCATACCATCCAATCAAATAGACACAATTGAAAAAAACCTATGAAAACAAAATTAAGTGAACACATTCTTCAGTCTACACACATTGGATTCCTTCAGTGGCAATGTGTCCACCAGACATAAGGTAATTAGGACACAGATCACCCCCACCCCACCCACCTTCCACACACATTCTTCAGTCTACACATATTGAATTCCTTCAGTGGCAGTGGGTCCACCAGACATAAGGTAATTAGGACACAGATCCCCCCACCCCACCCACCATCCACACACATTCTTCAGTCTACACATATTGGATTCCTTCAGTGGCAATGTGTCCACCAGACATAATATAATTAGGACACGGATCCCCCCACCCACCACCCACCACCCACACACATGATCTATTTTAGTAACCCTTAATTCAGATTTGACAATTTGTAAAACTATACAGCTGAATCTCCAATTTCATGTCTGACATTTAACATTTATTACTGATGTGTCCTTATATCTCCGCTAGTCCAGTTGAGGAATATATTTTTTTTTACCATCAAATGGCATTTGTAGGGCTTGCCATTACCATTTTGCAGGAACTGTTGACCAGATCATGTTACCAAGATCTCTGTTCTCAACAGCACCAGTCTCATTTGATGTTCTTTTTTCCTTTGTGGAAAAACATGTCCAATCCGTTTAATGTCTTATGTGCTTCATCTGATGATGTCATTCTGCCATGCTTCCATCAGCTTTATTTGTGATGTAGTGTAATTAAGCACTCTTTGTGTTGAGCTTAAAGATGCCAGAATTAATTTTCATCTTATTTGATCTTTGTAATCCATATATATGAAAGCAAAAGGAAGATTTCTTTGATGAGTTATATATACATGTACGGTGTCTGCACTTAACTTCTTTTTTTTTTAGTTGCCATTCAGGCAAGTGGAGACAGCACTTTCATTTGCCCGGACCTATTTTCATTTGCCCAAATACTATTTTCTAAAAAAAAAAGCCAACAATATTGCAACAGATTATAAGAGAAAACACGAAGAAAAAAGAAGAAAAAACGGTAGTCAGGCGGGCAACCTTACTGTGGGTTTTCAGTCACCCATCGTTGTTTTCAGTTGCCAGGGGGCGATCGGGTGACTGTTAAGTTCGAACCCTGCATGGATATGTATAGGTTGCATGCCCCAGCTCTGAGTCAGCAGAACATTTCATCAAATTATCTGTTGAAGTTCCAGTTATATTGTAACAAAATATCAATTACTACATGATATTCTTTTGCCAAATGGTGTGGGACGTAGCATGATGGTAAAGCGCCCACTTGATTCGTCGTTGGTTTGGGATCGATCCCAGTCGGTGAACCCATTGGACTATTTCTCATTCCAGCCAGTTGCACCATGACTGGTATATCAAAGGCTGTGGTATGAGCTATCCTGTCTGTGGGATGCTGCATTTAAAATATGTCTCGTTACTAATGGGAAAATGTAGCAGGTTTCCGCTAAAACTATATATGTCAAAATGACCAAATGTTTGACATCCAGTAGCCAATGATTAATATAACCGGCCTTGGTGGCGTCGTGGTTAGGCCATCGGTCTACAGGCTGGTAGGTACTGGGTTTGGATCTCAGTTGAGGCATGGGATTTTTAATCCAGATACCGACTCCAAACCCTGAGTGAGTGCTCCACAAGGCTCAGTGGGTAGGTGTAAACCACTTGCACTGACCAGTGATCCATAACTGGTTCAACAAAGGCCATGGTTTGTGCTATCCTGTCCGTGGGAAGCACAAATAGAAGATCCTTTGCTGCTAATTGCCCATGAAGTGGCAACAGCGGGTTTCCTCTCAAAATCTGAGTGGTCCTTAACCATATGTCTGACGCCATATAACTGTAAATACAATGTATTGATTTCTTTCTTTTCCTTCTTTTCAATGATTAATATATCAATGTGCTGTTTTGGTGTCATTAAACAAAACTTCTTTTGCCAAATTAAAATCAAATTTGCCAATTGTTTCTAAAAATCAGTGTGCTCTAGTGGTGTCACTAAACAAAACAAACATCTTCTTTTGCCAAATTAAAATCAAATTTGCCAGTTGTTTCTAAAACTGAAGAGTACCTAGCTGACTGCCACCCACCCACCTCAACTTGCAACATCTCTTCCCCAGTGTACGGCTTGTACACTAATAAAGTCCTAAGTCCTAAGTTTTTTATGTACACATTCAGAGCAAGCTGTTGTAGCGCATGCCTGTCGCAGTCGCAGGGACCGGCCTTGGCCGGATCCCTCCGTCTGTGACAGGAAAGGTGTGGGGAAGGGTAAGAGGGGACCACCTGCGCTATCGGGTTCAAGGGAGAACCAGTAACCCAGTCAACTTGGAGGCAGGTGTGGGGTTTGTGGGTGCTATGGAATTTTGATACCCTAATGGGTGGGTCATAAGAGAATTAGGTGCGCAATTTTGATGAAGGAATTTTGATGGTCGTTCTAAATTGAAACAGGAGTGAGAGCTAGAATTTGTCTATTATTAGTCCGAAAAAAGCTCTTTATTATGACCGCCTTACTGTAGTAGGGTGCTTCCCTAGGTTACCCGTAGGGTCCTGAAAAGAGTCTGAGAAGATAACGTCATGACAACGCCATACAAATTGTATGTGTGTGAAGTCATTAGAGATTGAGCCTGGACTCTAAAAGTTTTATAAGCACGGGCCCTGGTTTTAATATGTTTTACTGTACATTAAAACATGACAAATAACACCTTTTGTGTGTCCAGATCTATCGTACTTGAGTTACAGGTGCCTAATGGATTAGTTTTTAACCAGCGTTTCGAGATCAATGGGTTAACAACTGAATTCCTGGATTTATAGATTTTTTAATCTTATGCCTGACTGGAGTAATATTGTTAAAATTATGATTACTACATGCAGTTTCAAACAACACTGGCATGTGAAGCGAGGCACAAGGGTGGGGTGGGCATGTGCTTCCCTACTTTATAGCAGCAGCGATGGTTTTTATATATGTATACATTGTATTTATATATGTGTTTGTGTGTGTGTGTGTCTGTTTGTGTGTCTGTGTGTGTGTGTGTGCGCCCTCCCCTTCCACATTTTGGCACCTTGTTATGCCCGTGAACTAGAGCCTGTATTATGCAGTCACCTGCCTGAACAGACTGACTCCTATATCTAGTACAAATTGTTCCCGAGGTTCATGTGTCACAGTGGTGGAGGGTCTATCCAATCCTTCTATAAAATATGAAAGAAAGAAAGAAATGTTTTATTTAACGACACACTCAACACATTTTATTTACGGTTATATGGCATCAGACATATGGTTAAGGACCACACAGATATTGAGAGAGGAAACCAGCTGTCGCCACTTCATG
>JAECMU010113871.1:7275-18605 GCA_016106625.1 Dracogyra subfuscus
CCCCCCCTCCCCTCTGGGCCCATATTATCGAAACTCTCTTAGAACTATGAAATCGTAGAAACATCGTAGGGTGTGACATCACTACAGCACATGCCATAATGATGTCATAGCTTATGATA
This sequence comes from Dracogyra subfuscus, assembly GCA_016106625.1. Lineage (NCBI taxonomy): Eukaryota > Metazoa > Mollusca > Gastropoda > Neomphalida > Peltospiridae > Dracogyra > Dracogyra subfuscus. The sequence continues at coordinate 7,395 of JAECMU010113871.1, forward strand.
AATTTACGATTTCGTAGCACTAAGAGAGCTGGTTGGGATGGCAAGAACACAAAGGGTCCGCTGGTGGGGTTTGACCCTAAGACTCCATCACCTCAGGCTAGTGCTCTACCGATGAGCTACATTTGTAGATCCTGCCCCATGACACGGAATAATCATAGTTTAAGTGCATGGGTGAAAGTTAGAATGTTTGAAAAACCTGAAAAAAATTCTGGGTGATAGGGCTTCTTGTGGTTCCAGGGCAAAAATGACTCTTAGAGACCCAGAAAAAACAGAAAATATGGCATATGCTGGAAAACATTCACCCATGTAAATGTCACCGAACAAATATTCATTGGTGGTAATATGTCAGCATTCATTTTTAATACACTAAGTTACTGTTTTCACTGTTCTGGTAGCTATTAACGTGCTTATATACAGAGGGTTCAAACACATTGGTTGACTAGCAGGTCACCTTTATACTTACGAATGTTGTTGGCTAAACTCAGATCTATCTGTACAGACAAGATCAATGGTCAGTAAGATCCTGTTTGATTTAAACTATGAACACACAAATATTGTTAAAAAAAACCCAGCCTTGGTGGCATTGTGGTTAAGCCACTGGACCTAAGGCTGGTAGATACAGGGTTCGCAACCTGGTACCGGCTCCCACCTCCAGAGTTAGTTTTAACACCTCAGTGGGTAGGTTTAAGGCCACTACACACTCTTCTCTCTCACTAACCACTAACAATTAACTAAGTAACCCACTGTCCTGAACAGTCAACCAAGACAGCTGAGGTGTGTGCCCAGGACAACGTGCTTGAACCTTAATTAGATGTAAGCAAGAAAATAAGGTGAAATGAAAATGAAAATGTACAAAATATTATTTAGCCGACTGCACTGTCACTCATAAAAACTACAAGATCATCTAGTCTAAAACAATCCATGTGTCGGTTATGGTACAAGTACCAACATATTACTATGACATGCTACTTCCTGTAAATTCTAAACTAACTTGCCTAAAACATATTCTATATACCCCAATATATCTTAGGTCTATTGTTCACTCTTTGGAGGAGGCCTCTCTAATCCACCATTGGTACGGGTTACAAACAACAGCTTTTGATATAGAAATTAGATTTGTTTTATATTACCAACACGAACAGGACTCTTTCAGAAATTATTATATGGAACATGGTGGGGAGAGGTGGGGAGAGGTGGGGAGAGGTGGGAAGAGGTGGGGAGAGGTGGGAAGAGGTGGGAAGAGGTGGGGAGGGGAGAGGAGAGGAGAGGAAGAAAGTACTAAAAATATTTATTTTATGTCTGGATCTTCTGGAATGTTTCAAACATTATTTAAATTTTGTTCAGTATGTAGTGGGTATTGCAATCCTGATGAAGATTGCAGTTCTCACCATTCCAACTCCAATACAATCATTTCTGAAGTAGCTCCAAGACCTGTTTTCTGATACTGTGATTTTGTACTTTCTACTATGTGTTTATCAACACAGTATGTATATATATACACACAGATATATATATATACACACAACACACACACACACAGTACCTTTTCCATAAACGCGATTCCACGCATGGGCACAATGAAGAAGAAAACCGTCAATTGATGAGCAATTATTTTTCAACATACTGACATCATAACGCAAAGTATTTAATAGTGGCTTAAAAGTACACATCAACAATGTCAAATTTTGTTGACTTGTGAAAATGCAGATATGAAAAAGCACATTTCCGTGCATGAAAATGTGCACAATAAATCATGCATTGAATCAAGGTAACGGGGAGCGTGCCTATTGCACCTTGGTACAAATAGTACAAAATGTGTACAGTACCAGAAAACATTGTAAGCAGTGTTCAAATATAGACACACAAGAACATACACATACACACAAACCATCATAATTCCTCAAAGTATAAATGTTTGGTCCAAAGAAGATTTTAAAAAATACAAGATTATGAAGGGTAATGATTATTTTCAAAAGCTTTTTCTAGATATAGAATTAATTAGGGCTTCTAGATTATGGTAGACCCATTGCCATGGCTACATGTAGTAATATTCAATATTGGGCTAGTAAATAACTACTATTGCCATACCCGACGGATAATGAATTTGTTTTGGCCAAATGTTGCAGTTTTGTATATTTTGTAAATATGAACATCCTTCCCCCCAACCCCCCAACCCCTGTGTTAGTGTTTTTAAGCTCTATCTCCCTCTTTAGGTGACATATCTGATTATTAATACATGTATTATGTAGTAAAATTGTATTAACTTAAAGTAAAGTTGGGCTAGTGAATTTTTACTTATGGCTAGGAAATATTTTAAATCACTGATCCCATGGCTAGTGGATTTACAAAATATTCTAGAAGCCCTGAATAAACATAGCACTAGCTTATTTTATAAATAGAATATAAATGTAACTATTTACAAGTGCTACTAGTATTTAAAAATCCCAAGAAACAATAAAAGAGTTTTAAAAAAAGAGAGTAAATAATACATTTGTTAGCAGTTAATAATCTCAATAAATTGATGATAACCACCAAGATACATTATTAATACACCAATAATAATAATAATTAATAATCTTTATAAAAAAAGTATTATAGAATAATGCCATACATATATATACCACTTATCAATGAAGATTTTCATTCAATGATAATAAGACTAGAAAAATGTAAAACCCAAAAACAAACCCCAACATTTGTTCATTTTCTCTTTTTTTGAATAGTTATCCTGACCTCCAACCAATGGCATATTTTCCCCTATTTCAGTAGATTGGTGTGAACATCCCAACAGCCAACGAAACCTCTATTTCCTGTTCTGGTCAGGTAAGTTGAAAAAACATGCAACAGGAAAACAGGAAGATTTCTCAGTATTAATGAGGCTCAACTTAGCTTCAATCTCATCTATACAGATCTATTAAATCAAGATAATGTAAAATCAGTTACCAAATACACTGCTAGGTTCTGAATCTTAACTGACGAGTGTATTTCAGGTAACTGAATGCAGGCTTCTAGATTATGGTAGTCCTACTCCTGTGGCTAGTGATATTCAATGTTGGGCTAGTAAATAACTACTACTTCCATACATTTTCGTAAATGTTGCAGTTAAGTCTATTTTGTAAATATGAATATACTGCCTCCAGCTCTATATCTGTCATTAGGTGACATATCTGATTACTAGTATTACTATTACTTAGTAAACGGTAAAGTAGGGCTAGTGAATTTTTAATCGTGGCTAGTTAATTTTTAAAATAACTGATCCCGTGACTAGTGGATTTTACAACAATTCTAGAAGCTCTGCTGAATGGTTGGTTACATGGAAAGGAAACAACATAGTTTAATTAAACATGTTGTGAAAAAAAAAAAATGTTGTGCCATGCAAATTTAATGCTAATTTTATTTAGGGCTGTCCATAATCTTCAACATTTTCACGAGCATACAAACCATATGCGAGGAGGGGTGAGGGGGTTAAGAGGGTGGTCAAAAGTGTATACTTGTGAAAATGTTGAAAATTGCCCCTTAGTTTCTACAGACGAATGCTTTAACTGCTCCACTACATTCCTATGAGAAGTAAAAGTTTGCATAACCCAGTGTTCTAGCTAGAAATATGACACAGCAGAGTGATAATTTAATTGTGGGGCATTTGTAACGTGAAAGTCATCGGTTAGTAACAACAAATTCAGGTAATGCATTTTCCTTTTTTCATAACCCATTATATCCATGCAAATAATGTCTTTAATTTAATGTACAAATGAAAAAATAAAAAGTTATAAAAAATTAAGAGTGATGCAATTGTGTGAAGCAAAATGACTTCTCTAATTTAACCTCTTCAAGAAAAGTTACATTGAGCAATCTATAAGATGTGGATGAAGCTTAAATTATGTTGACAGTTGACAAACACACATTGTACATGCTGAGATCGAAGTCAATATTAAACACTGCTGTTCAACAACAGTCAACTCAATGGGCAATGGGCACTAGTTTAACGTGCCCCTATCCCTAAGGTTCAGGCACGCCCACCATGGGTCCAGGGGCTGACATCGCCAGCCCGGGGTCCCATGATGGGACAGTCAACTCATAGTTCCTCAGTGTACAACTATCCCTTTATAGAGGAGGGCATCATAAGTTAGTAAAACCTATACCCGATTTTTGTTGTTGTTTGTACAATAAAATATGTTTTCAATCAACTATCCCTGCCAGAAATAAATTCCAGACATCAGACACATATACAGAACACAGGTAAAAAAAAATGTTATTCATGTTTGCTGAAATGAATACAGTAAAACTGTGTAAGTAGACCACACATCATGAAACAAAAGATGTACATGTATGCACCTGACATACATAATAATTAACTGATGTTATTATACACGTGTACATGACATACAAAATTTATCAAGCATGCTTGATAATTGTTTTTTGTTTTCATGTGAAATAAGCAGAATAAAATACTTAAATGAGCTTTAAAACGTGTTTAAGAAATGCTCCTATACCACTAAGGTTTGAGTTTCTTTAAAGTTGAGTTGAATATATGTGAACAGTTATGTAGTGAAAAATATAGGAGAAAGTGTGTATTCTTGAAAAATAATTCACGGTCCCAATAGGTAAAGATTCATTATTTTTCACGAATCCACACTTTGGAGTGCACTGTCCATTAATCATTAAACTTTTTAACTTGACTCCCAAATTAACGTCTATTTTATATATATTTTTAATGAAACAAGTGGTTAAAATGGCAATGAATATCTACAAAACTAATCAACTAAAACTACGGGATCCTTTCGCACCTAACCTGAATGATTTGTCCAGTAAATTCACAGAAGTGGCTGGCTAGCATTAAACATCACACACATGCTAAATGTGTAATCTATGACTTCTGAGACTGATAATATTTGACAATCTTCGTTGTATTCTGTATTACGTTCAGGTTTACATGGCTTATTATAAATTCATTCAATGATTTAGATGTGTGATCTCTTGGGCTGAAGCATTCTACTGACCACCTCGGTGGACCAATTCAACTGATTAGATTATTTCTCATTCCAACCTGTGTACCACAACTGGTCAAAGGCTGTGATATGTGCTATCCTGTCTGTGGTGGGAAAGTGCATATAAGATAACTTTGGTACTAGTGGAAACATTTAACAGGTTTTTTTTCTAAGACTGTCACGAGTTACGAAATGTTTGACATCCAATAGCCGATGATTGAATAATCACTGTGCTCTAGTGGTGTCGTTAAACAAAACAAACTTTGTTTACATTTTTTTGTGTACGAGTTCAGTCAGTATCGGTAGTTGGTTCAGTTAAAAAGTTATGTTTTATATGCACCATCCCACAGACAGGATAGCACATACCAGTCATTGTGCACTGGCTTGATTGAGAACAGCCCCATTCAATGAACCCACAGATGGGGATCAATCCCAAACCAACTGCGCATCAAGTGAGTGCTTTACCACTGGGCTATGTCTCACACCTAGTATGTTCAAATCCAAGACCTGAACGCACAAACAAATTCAAATTGCATTGTTCACAGGTTCTTGAATTAAAATACACATACATCCACATTCAGAACAACAGTGTGAAGTCACATGTATGGATTAATATGTAATAATTTATTTTATTATCCACATAGTTCAAGATGTTCAGGGAAATATAACCAGTATGACCCACGTGTCACAATGATTTCCCGTGCACATCGAATGACGTTATTTTGTGAAGCGACGTCATAACTTAATGTCGCTTTTCCAGTGTTAAACACTTACGTCCTTTCATCGTCTCTTTTTAGTTACCTTTGAAACATTTCGACATGGTCTCAGTGGCCTAACTATGGGGGGCCCCCAATTCACACCATCACCCCCCATTGCCCCCCCCCCATTTCACATTTGATTGTACACAATAAATACACCATTGGCCCCCCCTTTGGCCCCCAAAATAAAGACTCAGTTACGCTACTGCATGGTCTTAGTTTGTTATTCATAAAAATAATATTTTGAATAATGTGGATAATAAAGAAATGATTACACGCACGTGTGAATTGTACTAGTTTTACTAAACTTATATCAGGATTCATGTTATGTTTGAAACGTTCCGACATGCTCCTAGCTTGTTATTCATAAAAATAATATTTTGAATAATGTGGATAATAAAGAAATGATTACACACACGTGTGAATTGTACTGATTTTACTAAACTCATATCGGGATTCGTGTATTACTCTTGCTCGGGTAATACGAGAATCCTGACACTCATTTTGTAAAGTCAGTACGACACACGAACTCATGTAATAATCTCTATATCAGTAGTATTAGAATGTAAGAGGCATATACCAAACTGACAAATGGGGGAGTGAGGGGAAAGCATAGCTGCTTGTAGTGTGTTATTATGTTTTACTCTGATACACATAGAATGTTCTTTATTATAGAGGGGATGTTTATAAAAATTAAAAAAAATAAAAATGTTTTAATAGGTTATTCCAGAAAGTAAAAGAAGACTATGGACTGAATTTACAAAGCCTGTTTATGTCTTACATGCATGTAACTACATACAATGTACACTTACAATGCTTAAACACCTGTGTTTAGGAAAACAGGCTTCGTAAATTCGGACTTATCTCCCCTATCCTCAAATAAGTATCGGAGCACGGTAATATATCCACTAGACCAGAGGGCATTTTTATCACCTTTTGGAAGGGGGCAGCAACCACAATGTTAGATATGGCCCTCTGGGGTTGTATTTAAGAAAATGAAGTTAATTAATTTGTGAATAGCAGTTGTTATAAACACTGCCCCTCTTCATCCCACTCCATTACATATTATTTCTCAAACGACCTTTGCCATGAAAATCAACACAGAGAGAATCAAATGTAACCAAAATATATATAACTACAACGGGCAACAAAAAAACCAATTACTATTACAAAATATATATATATATACAGTTATATATAACTGTAACACTTTCTTAACAGACATCTTGTTTACACATTCTTAACATACATGGACGTATATTATATGTATCACTGATCTCGGAACAAATCAACAACAACAAATTACAAAACTATAACAGGTAATATTGCTTGTTGAGAATATTAGTTTGAACCCCGCCTAATTACATTAAAAAGGCAACAATTTTAAGTTTGACTACATCATAATTAAAGCGTTAAACTTAAAAGTAGTGAATCAGACTGAGTACACATAATTGTGCAGAGGGGGTCTACACTTTGGTGAGTGAAATATCTTTTCGGAGGGTTGGGTCATGCTCCTTCAGAAAAAGAAAAAAAACATTTAAAAAAAGAACATTATCTTGGGGAGGGGGGGGGGGGAGGTTTGACGCACGAAGCTCCCCTTCTGCACACAGACACACCTGTGAATCCAAGTCTGTGCCTTCTAAATCATATTGTTGTGTAATCGTGATCTCGGTTAAAAATGAAGAATATTAGTGTGCAGAATATTAATATTAACACCCACCCTCCACCACCACTCCTATAGAGCACCAACCAGACCAGTAATATGGCAACAGTTTCTTGTGGGGGTGTGGTGGGGTGCGGCGATGGGCAAAACATACGTTAATGCTCACATCCAGAACTAGCTCTGGGAGTGAGCGAAATATTTCTCCGTATTGTTAAATAAACTTTAAAAAATTGCAGAAATTGTCAGTTATTACATGAACTTATTTCGCCAAACTAAACTAAAATTCATCAACTGTTTTTAAAATTCGCAACTGTCGAATTTGACGATTCCCAGAGCTAGCCCCTGCCCATCTCTTGAACCCCCAAAAATTCCAAGAGTTTCGAAGTTATCTTAAGTGTTACAATATTGTCAAACCATCGTAAGCCATGACATTACTATGAAACACGTCATAGTGACATCATAGCTTATAATGGTTTTACAACACCGTAGCTTTGAAACTTTCGACCCTGGCCTCGTGTTTATTACACCTTTATCTGAACGTGAATCCCTTTTGACATTTAACATGCATTTGATTGCCATGACCTTTAACGTTTCAGACTTTATTAGACACTGGAGTCTAGACTCTAAAGGCTTTATCAGTATGAGACCTGATGTCTACTCTACCTCCTTTCAAATTTTATTAAGACTCTTGAGTCTAGACACTAAAGGCTTTATCAGTATGAGGCCTGATACCTACTCTACTCTACCCCTTTCATACCCAGCACCTAGGTTAAAATGTGTCCCTCAACACTGACATCACTAAGCCACCGGATCAGTCTAATGTAATATTAGTTCACGTAATTACACATTCCACACGATGGTCTGAGCTACAGTTGTAAGGCAGTCATATCACATGAATAAAGCTCCAAGTACACATCCATGGCATGTCCAGGAGGCCGAGCACACACATACTATTTGACTGGTACCATTAGTCTTCTGTCACATCACACTCATTTAATATTAGGTGCAAACACCAGTCTAACGAGCAACTGCGAGCACTTGCCCTCCCAGGTTCCGTTTTTACGAAGCTATCTTAAGTGAACAAGGCAGCTCTGCACACTTAAGGTAATCGTAGCGCTAAGATCGCTTCGTAAAAAAAGTGCTTGCCACTGACTTCAACTACGTAACATCCCAACACATCTACACGTTGAAAATCTAAACAGAAGAATTATTCAATCTCTTTTGAAAAAACATCCAATCTCTGAAACATACGATAATCTCTGTTAAAACATAAAATCATTAACACTTCGTATTGCATATTTTGATCCAATCAGCAGGCTGAAAACACTTTTTGAATTCTGTTCCAAGTCTGTCTGCCAATGGAAATGTTTGATACAACAGCTCATGGAGTGAATGAGAGAGAGAGAGAGAGAGAGAGAGAGAGAGAGAGAGAGAGAGAGAGAGAGAGAGAGAGAGAGAGAGAGAGAGAGGGAGAGAGAGAGGTCCTCGTCAGACCATGATCTCATCATCTTCGTCTTTCAGTCCAGGAATAGAGACGTAACTAGACTCGAGAATCATGGAGTCTGTAAACGAACCGCTGATTTCCGGCTGTTGTATCGTAATGATAGGAACATTCATCTGCTCAATCGTATCATGCACAACATATTTCAGTGACTGTTTTCTTGAACGCTCCCTTTCGATTGCCAACGAGTACTTTCTAGGAGCGTGCTTCCACGGTATAGACGTCCTTCGCTTATTCAGGTGTTGAAGTGATGGAGGAATTGCTGAAGAATAACAAATAATAAAAAATTAACTGAATATCATTTATTTGCATCAGAAGTCTGAATGTAAACTCTTTGAGTGATTCTTGTGTATATTGTAATAATGGAACATTATCAATTAAAGATAAAAGTACAAATGTAGTATATTTGGTATACTGAATTATAAAACTCAAACCTCAACTTCAGGTGACATAATTAAAGCAGCAACTTAAATCCGTGTGATCTGTACCTTTAAAAAAGTAAGACATTATCATAGCATGCCTATTTGAATTTATAAACGGAATATTAGTATGAATTAAACATGTATTCCCAATACATTAACACAAAACTAAAAATGTTGAGTTTTGTAAGATGGCATGACACAATAAAATATTAATGATATTGTTACTAAACTAAAACTATTTACAAGTGCATTGTAACATGATAAAAAATTAATTTATTCCCATTTTACAAGTAACATTTATCATATCCTCCAACTATAGTATGGTTTTCCCTCTCAACATAAACATTTATACAGAAGTAGTTTTATTTCTTCATTGGTACTGCTGTGTCAGTCTTCTGTTCATGTGACTAAGTACTTCCACCTTTTCTCTGAGCTCCTAGGATCATCACTGCTGGAGGACATTACAGTTTGAGGTTATGACATACATAAATACTAAACTCCAATGAAACATACTACCCGGTTTTCAGTTATTATAACTGTAATCATAGCCTATGTGTGAGTTTACCACAAAACACAATATTATAATAAGGTGTGGAAATAGTCATGAGACCATTTGCAAGGCTGTATTAAAATATAATGTGCTTTTACAACACTTGAAATAAAAAAAGGTATCAAAACATGAAATCCAGCATTTCCACACAGAAAAAGTACATGAAGGCAAGTTGCAAGTGTCACACACATGGTATAAATGAGCTCAGTGATAATGATAATGGTAAAGTGCTCCCAGCAAATAGGTATCAAACAAAACATCCTTTTTACAATTATAAATTATGCGACTGATGCATTTTCAGTGGAGTGCAGTATATTAAAGGGACAGACCCTAGTTTCAACCCATGAAAATTAACACTAAGTTTAGTTAATCCACAAACCTGTAACACATTTGGATAAAGTTACAATTGAGTGACACATGAATCTGTAACTTTGAAATGGTGAAATACCCTCTAAATACAGACAAAAACTGGACTCCATAGCTGTTACTTCTCACAAGCACGTGTGGTTTTAAAAATATGAGAAATGCATTTTGTGATATTAAAAACACCAGGATGACTAAAAACACTTCAAATGTACGGAAACTGATAACCTAAACCATTAAATCTAAGTAAAGTATGATATAAGTTACCCCAAACAGCTGTAATAATACAAAATATGCCTTAGTGTTTAAAAAATAGGGTGTGTCACTTTAAGAAAAGAAACATTCAACATTAAATATTTCACAATTGAGAACACATAAAACCCCAGTATGCAACATAATAATATGATATGATAATATAATATGTCTCATGCTATATACTATAGTTAGTTTGCTAATGTAGTTAGTATCCACTATTGCTCAATAAGCCATCTGCATACAAAGGACAGCATTAATTCATTGCACTTAGATAAACATGCACTGAAACATAAGGGGTCATTCATTTTTCATCTAGTACTACAAAATGCATGAATTTCTGAAAACTCCCACACCCCTCCATCCAAAAACAACAGTGGCAGGACATTTGACTTTGATTAAAGTGATGATGACATTTTAATTACAAATTAATTTCTCTGTGATGGGAACTGTCTTTTTTGTTGGGAGTCTATATAACCATGAAATACTTTTATAAATAACATCCAAGCTAAATTAATTATAGAAGGGTCTAAAGGTAGTGTTTATACAAAGACTCAACTTGTATTAATGCCCTGTCATCGTGCGACTACTCACTAAGTGCATGCACTTAACCACATTCATCTCCAGTATTTAGAGATTTAGAGAGAGAGAGAGAGAGAGAGAGAGAGAGAGAGAGAGAGAGAGAGAGAGAGAGAGAGAGAGAGAGAGAGAGAGAGA
>JAECMU010113878.1:0-10696 GCA_016106625.1 Dracogyra subfuscus
GAATGAATGTCTAACACAGGAAAGTGTCTGATGAGAGTGATTAACTGAATGAATGTCTAACACAGGAAAGTGTATGATGAAAGTGATTAACTGAATGAATGTCTAACAGCACCCCAGCAAAACAGGAAAAACAAGAGAGAGACAAATAGACACAGATATTTAAACTTTTTATTTTTATGTATTAGAGTACTTAAAGGTAGAGTAAACTCCAACAAGAGCCTTATGTATTGGAAAGATACTGACATACTGACACTTTAACGAATGAAAAACGTGTAATTTTAAAATTAATAAAAAACCATGATTATTCCTGCTAACTGGGGGCAGCCATTTTGTTTAATTTTTTGTGACGTCCAGTGATGTAGTTTGGGGCAAAGTGACGTCAGCTCCGTCGAACTTCTCTGTTATGCACAATGTAAACAAACGCTCTAATTTACGACAAGGCGCTTCACTTTCTGCAACCTGACTTGTAAAACAACATAAATAACTTGATAGTATAATAAACTATTTAACTAAATATATTTCAGTTTGCATCAATATAAAGAAATGGAGTTATGGTTTGTTTTTTGTTTTTTAAATCCAAAGAAAAAAATGCATATTATTAGGCCTATTGGTAGGATACGTTTGAGCAAAAACCACCACTCACGATACCCAAGTGATGATTTTCTTTTCTTTGGGACTACGTAATTGGTCAGTTTTGTGATTTTAGATGGGAATATCTACTTAATCAAAGGTTTTACAGAATTACTTACAGGGTGAAGGCTAGTAAAGTCCATTATACTTTGAGGTTATAACACAATACCATGTGATCTTAATAAAAGAGGCCCGTCTTTTTAGTGTGTCTAGACACAGCGTCTGAGAAGTGTCTAAATATACACCTGTCAATCAAGAATCACAGGTACAGGCCACGAAAAGAAACTACCAATTAACTAAGAAAACACTCCGATTATTATTTAAGTATGTGTGTTAATTTATACCATAATACAATGTTTGTTTATTTTGTATTAAATATAATATATACTAGTAATTGTTGCTAGTTTACTAGGATGGTTATTATTAAATAATATTGGGATGCATCCGCAAAAATCACGTATGTTTTGTTTCTTCAGTTCAAGACTAATTCCTGACGTGACATGTTAGGTATTACGTAACCACCAGCTCGCCAGAGGGCGTATTCACTGGGATGGTACAAAATGGCTGCACCCGTTATATATAACAGCCGTCACATGTAACCGTTTTATTAATTAACTATACACTTATACTTGTTGATATTAAACAATAATGTCCTATATATATCGTTGAATATGCATTCCAGGCCAAATGCCTTGATTGTGTCCTCCTTTAAGTGTAAGTGTAGCAATGGGACGAGGTTGGGATTGTAAGGTAACATAACACCAGAGTTTCACCCTTATGGAGGACGATTACCCAGCAGCCACTGCAGGTTCTGTGTATGATGAGCCCAAGTGATACGTTAACAGATAGCAAGCATAGAGCACAGCCTTATGAAATAGTTCAATACCGACAAGACAATACTCCAACTTCACCTAACTGGCAAACATCTCATTACCATCAATAATATAATGTTTGTGATAACCTAATGAAAAATGTCTTTGTAAACAAATGCTACAATTCAAAATTTAAAAACACTTTGTATTGAAAAATTTATTTATTGTAATTCTATTTGTTTGTACCCAAGGGCCTCAGGGAAGGTTATCTTTTGCTCACCGAGTTACCCTCACTAAATAAAGAATTTATTATTATTATTATTTGTCTCTGTGTTATAAGTATTTTGAATATTAAACAAGTTAATCTTTCAGACAGTTTTCCTTGTATATTGTGCTACTCTTAAAGGCATACTGGGGGGGGGGGGGGGGGGGGGATGTCAGAAATAACCCACATTTTCCCCCATCTCAGTAGTAAACAAGATTACCGGTACTTTCATTCATAATCCTTGGTAGACCTGGGGTTGTGAACAGATTTGTTAACTTGTCCTTGGGAATATGCCTTTAAGATTTGGAATCATAGAATTTACCATTGCCATTTTGGTCTGTCATCTTGTGTAAACCTGAATTACATTTTCAAATTGTAGGGAGAGGCCTTGATATAGGCATTTTGCCTGTTGACCAATCCCCAAACAGCATTATAATTGGGAATAAATATTGTTTAAATAAGAATTGTTTCTCATTTTTTAGGAATTTATCGATGTATAAAAGTCACAAATGGTATAAAATCGCGTAACAGTACAAGAAGTTGATATAGATGTACATTTTAAGTTTATAAAATGTAGATTCTGACCCTTTAATAAAATATTATGAGTCTTTGGTATATTTTAAACATGACGTCAGAGTTTAATCTAGTGAATAGAAGAACTTTCGAGAAATGTCTAGCAAGTTACATTTGGTATAAAAACACTTTGTTCATGTTCAAAGACAGGCGATTTTCTTATTAACGAACAACATAGCCACATGTTGCTTTACATCTGAGTTCTATGCAGACGCCTCATCCTATATTCGTAATCACATCTGCCGAAGACCGAAGATGACAACAACAACAACTGATCACGGTCTTCCACGATGACGTATTTTTATGAGGTTTATAGAAGGATAACACTTGGGTTTTTAGTGACGTCAGCCAATCAGAATACAGTAAATCGTATAAATTCAGAAAGTTTGTAATTATACCATTTTGTGCCACTTAAAAGGTAGTGTGGTCCATGTCTGACATTTCCTTCCAGCTAACACACATTATTTAACTTTTAACATATACCATATCTAGTACTTGGCTGTGCTCAGATGGAAAACAAGACTTATTTGAAAGAAACACCCACCAAAAATCACCACTTTTAAAGGTGAAAACAACTGCTGAAATGTTTCTAATTAAAAACAAAAGGAAATTTAAAAGACAATAGTTTTAATGTTTAAAAAAACAACAACTTGACGATAAAAAGAAAATTCTAAATAAATTGGCATATTTTGTTTGTCCTCGTCGTCGCCCGTGAACATGTGAGGTCGACAGAGATATATCTGTAATAAAAGTATTTCAACAATATTTTAGAACTAACAATTGCACCGTCCTAGCTTCAACATTGGCCTGGGTGTGTGTCACATGTACACATCGCAGACACAGTAATATCATTCACAGTTAGCAAGGGGACACAATTCTTGCTTGCCATAGATCTGTCCATGATTAGTCTCCCTTTCAAGCTTTTAAATTTCCCTTTTTGGCCAGGTGCGCCTCCAGTGTCTGGATAATGCTCTGAAAAGTAAAAGAAGAAGAATATTCAGGGGTGATAACCTAATAGGCTACTGTTTAAAAAAAAAAAAAAAATCTCAATATTTAATTCAGGATTCCAATTTGAAGTGACAGACCCTAGTTTTTAAACACTACCACATATATTGTTTACTATTGGACAAGTCAAATGAGGCATTACTTAGATTTTAATATTTGTATTATCTATTTCCGTGCATCCAAAGTGTTTCTGGTCATCCTTGTGTGTCTATAATACCACAAAATGCATTTTTTCTATATTCAAAAACATACGTGCGTCTGAAAAATATCTGTTTTAAGGACATATAGACTTGTTTACCTTTATGTAACTTTATCCATATATATTACAGGTTTGTAGATTAACCAAACTCAACAGTCCATTTTTAAACATGGGTCTGTGGCTAAGAATTAAAAACACAATTGCCATGGGTGAAACAGGGTCTCAGATGGCAATTCTGATCCTGCTCTATGACAATTGTTTTTAAAGTGACTTTTGCCGCATATAAACATGACTGTAAAGATATTTTCTTGTATGTAGACCTATTTGAAATTTAGAAATGTTAAATGCTGGCAGATACTTTATACCAGGTGTATACAATTTTCTATCAATGAGGAGCAGTAATTTTTATCAACAGGCACAAAAGTGCCGTCCGTTATGCTCCCGACCAATGGCAAAAATATCTCAATAAGGATAATTGCTGTTCATGGCAGGCGAGTCTAGCTATGGTAACTTTTTTAATATAAAAGATGCATTATTTTTTATTATTTGAAATGGAGTAGGGAAATATAAACAAACCACTGTGTAATCTAAATGTAAAAATGCTAAAAACCAATACTATCATTTTACCACCAACATGGTCTGATAATTTTCAACAATAATCCTAAACTAAAGCAAAGTGTACTCTGCTTAATGAAACCACTAAAGCACATACCAAAGTCTGCACACGCATCTGATTTCTCAAATGATCGCACCTTGATTTAATTTCTAAAGTCATACTTATAAAACCAAATAAATAAAATATGTAACAAATAGTATTTCTGAAGACAAAAAAGGTCCGTGTTTTAGCTGGTGATGTCTCGCCCCAGTTACGCGGGAGCATTATTACTAAAAACAACTATTTGGTTTCCGGTAGGTGCTATTACAACAATGATAACTGTTTATTGTTGCATTGTTGTATTGTTGTACTTTCGACATTAACATGCACATGTATAATGATTTAATGCAATGACGCTTAGCCTCAGATTTTTCCAACCAGTTAAAAGTTTCTAAATGCAATAAAACGCCATACTTACAGAAGCGACTTATACATTATTAGAAACTGAAAATAAAATTCATATATAAACCACACCGTTATATAAACCACACCCTCCGATATGAAAAAAAAAGTAGCGGCTTATACTCCGGAAACCACTGGTTACTGGATATGAAACTTTTGGTCATTCTGACAAAACTCTCTCAGAGGAAACTTAGAGGGATCTTCTATATGCACTTTTCGACAGGCACATACCACTTCCTTGTAAAAAGCTGTAAGGAATCTTTAATGTTCACATTTCTGGCGACACCACAGCACGTACCATGGTTTTCAATATACAAACTGTGGGGCACTAGTTGAGATGTGTCCACCATGGGGCATTGCTCCTTAAACCCATTGCACCTGGGGTGCACTACCATTGAGTTACATCCTGCATTGATACATCCGAAAGTCATCTTTGTCTAAAACACGAAAGATTCTAGCAAAACAAAAACATTTTCACCCCGCATTAAAAACCTAAAATGCCCTTCCTGATTACGGTACCAGCTACTAACATGCAAACAAGATCTAATTATTGTAGTCTTTAATCATCAACTTACTCTTTTTTCTGTTGACTTTGCCATTTCAATAGCTGTTTTCCCAAACTGCAAAACAAATACAATTACAAGTACATAGGCTAATAATAATTTGGACAGAGAAAACCTGCTACATTTTTCCATTAGAAGTGAGCGATTTTTTAATGCATTTTTTCAGACAGGACAGCACATATCACGGCCTTTGATAAACCAATCATAGGGCACTGGCTGGGACAGGAAAAAACAAATCAGATAATGGGTACACTGTAGGGGTGGGTGGGAAACAATGTCACTCAGTCCCATGTGACATCATCGCTACACCCAGTGTGGGGAGGGAGAAAATAGGAAATCCTTCAACCCAAGCATCTCATGTGAGCACTCTACTGACCTGGCTACATCTTGCCAACCATCAAACTCATCAACTAATTCACAGTAACCCGACCAACATGTAAAAAAAACACCCAATCTTCACTATAACAAGATTAACTAACTCATTTTCTTTTTGATCCTTCGTGTTTTGGAGTTTTTTCTTCATCTCTGTTTAACGCAATATAATAATAATAACAAAAAGAATTCCTACTAAATGGCTTGCTGCTAAAGGTATAGGTTAGGATAGAGTAAACAATTTATTAGTTTGTTTTTATTAGGTGTCCTAGTTTCGTCTACCTCCAACGATCAATAAATCTATCAGTTGACAGCGATCACCGATCAATATCCAAATTCCATTAACTCTCTTACCTGCAGGCACTGGCACCACATCCTGACCAAGGTCAATTCAAAGAGGCAGGTGTCAATACTCATAAATCATTACGTCACAGCGGAAAGATTGATTTTTAAATGACGATTGGGTTGGTTTTATATAGACCGGAAACAAAACAACAGTCAACATGCAGGCTAGCTTGGGGTGAACAACATTTATCATCAAATCATTTTTTTTAAACTTCAATAACTACAAAAAAAACAAGTTATTTTTTTATAAAATTAATGACATTTATTCACCAAATGAACATAAAATTCACCAACTGTTTTGAAAATCTGCCATTGGTGAACTTGGTGAATGCCAGAGCTAGTCCCGACATGTTATTACCCAACTGTCACAACTTTTTTTTAAATCTGTATTTGCCTCCAGGGCTATCCCATGAAAGACAGCAATGGAGATATTTCTGTCAGGTGAAAATACTTTAAAAGGTCAACTAATGCCGAAGTGGTCAGACTAAGCCCACAGCTAAAAGCTGATGGGGAATGGCAGGTGTGTGGCACAGATAGCCACACGAGACCAGCACCTGTCGCGGTTGAAGAGACAAGGACTGGGATGTGGAGGTGGACATCGAAAGAAGTTGATAGATAGGAGTTGCCAGATTGGGAAGAAATGAGATGGAATTTAAAGGAGAGAAAGGAAAGGGGGCAGTGGGATAAAAAAAAAAACAAAAAAAAAAACAACAACAACAAACAAACAAACTAACGCCTATGGTCATCAGACAACCGTTTCAGATTGAATTTTTTAAAATCAAATCCTTCGTTATAAAAAACATTCTCAGGCCTGCACAAATAAAAAATTAGCATCACCTGAAATGGGGTTATGCCAACATATTTTGCATAACCTATTTTGGTTTGCATAACCAGGTTTTTTCTTTATAATTAAAAACAAAATATATATATACATGTACTTAATTTTGAGAAACAAGGGAGTGGCAATGGTAAGTAAAAAGTATATGTATACAAATGTTTAAGAGATTTAAAAATAATAATAATAATTAGAACTATATTGTAATAAATTCCCAAAACATAGTGAATATAAGGCTTGACCTATTATAAAACACATCATCATATGTGCATAACTACGTGTGGATAAATAAGGATTCACTGCAAGGCAATTGCTTACCATTAATTTTATCCTGTCTGTAGCCAAATTAGCCATTGGCTAATTCTTACAAAAAAATGGCTAATCAAATTTGCAAAAGGCTAAAATGTTTGCTAAGCCATTTTCTATCTTCTAATGTGAACAAACGGTTACATAATCTACCCGACACCTGAAATAGAATAATAATACCAAATATTCAATTAGCGTAAGTAATAGCGATCTCACGACACAAGAAATGGTGTCATCCAGAGTACAGCATAATAATGTTTGCTTATTTTTAATATTCACGGTTATTAATTTTAATGACATGTATTCAACATCTATAAAAGCAAAGTCTGAAAGATCTGTAGTTTGTTATTTTACCTTTGCTAAGTCTTTGAACCAAAGTAATAAAAACGGATCGACAATGCGTGTCAGTTTCAATACACATGCTAATTCAGGGCCAAAAGACATGAAGAAGGCTATCCTTGGCCGAGTTCAGCCAGCCCGAGCAAAACAAAAATGTCTGCTAAACTGCACTTAACGTTAAACCCAGTGTGCTGCTCTAAGTATGCATATACTCGACGTGGACATTAAACAATACAATTACACACAAGTAAATATTGATGTAAATTTGAAACAATAGTTGTTCGCATCAATGCATACTGAATTTCTGTTTTGTTTCTTTAATTCCTTTGTTTTTGTTAATTTCATGCTCATACATACCACAATAGTAAGAAATGAGCATTCAGTATTTATACAAATTGTACACTGCATACAATTAGTTTACAATAATCATGACATTTCTGTAAAATATTATGTAAATTTGTAGACTGTCATGTGACATATCACAAAAGTTAGCTGGATTTTAAAAAGACTGCACATTTCAATTAATTATATTTTTAATTAAAAACAACTGACATATTTGATATGGTTGTAATGTCTAGTCAGCATTCTTAGGCTAGGTATTCTACAAGCTAAAATCAACAACAGTAACAGCATGGCACAAATTACAAAATTGTTGTGGTGGGGAATTCATGGGTTACAGGATACTTTAAAAAAGAAAAAGAATAGAAAAAGAAAAAAACAGAAAAAATAAGCTCTAAGAAAAAACAGAAGAAAGAGTATTGGCTCTCAAATTTGTATTTTGAAAAAACAAAAGCAGAAATAAATGAAAAAACCAACACCCTCTATAAACATCGACCGACCCCCATATTTCTGAATATTAATTTAATGTCACAGTCCTTACAAGTTCAGGTGGGTGGTTACAGAGGCCACTGGCTTCCAAGTCTGCATATCCTGCCCCCCATCCCCATTGAAAAATCTAAATAATATATTAACTACCCCTACCCCCATTTCTCTTATTGAACAGAATTTTGGCTAAAACATTTTCATTATGGCTAATAAAAATTCCATATGGCTAATCTTTTGGCTACAGGTATATATGATACAGGGTGAGCTCTGATAAAAGGTATCTTGTTAATTTGTATTGTTATTTTATTTAACGCATGATACGTGATATATGTAAGAAAAGGTTCTGACATTATCTGGTTTACTTGGATATGGTTTTCTTGCATGTTTAATACTGTTACTCATTCGCACAACACAAAACACACTGAGGATAATCTGTTGAATGTCCGACTGACACACACATCACAGACCTCTGAAATTTACCAGAACAATAATTTTCTTCACCCATCATTCACATAAACCTTTTTTTTTCATGAATTAATTTTAAAACCTTATTATCATGGTCATGGTGGGTTACCTCAATTTATTTTTGCTTAATCCATAACTAGCTTACACCAATGTTCATAGAAGCCCGAGACCGGGGCTGCAGCCCTTGAAATTCTGACAAGTTTTCTACGGCAATTAAGTGCCGTCGCAAATCAATTTTGCAGTGGCACTACGGCGGCAATTTTAAAGAAAAGATTAATGTTGTCAAAATTATTCATATATGATCCACTGCAGTAATAATATGTTAAAACATGACATCTCAACTTTACTTTCGTAAGCTTCTATACTGCAATAAACTGATTAATATTAATTGAGGAAACATTGGGCCACATTAAATTATAAATGCTTATCTGGGATCTGTAATTGACCCAGAGTTCAGAGACAAATGCCTTCAGATTTGCGACGGCAATGAAATGCTGTCGCAAATCAATTTTGCGATAGCTTTTGTGACGGCATTGCCGATTGCCGCCGCGAATTTCGAGGGCTAGGACTGTGTATTCCAAGACTCGTACCTGGTTCTCAATGTATACGTCCGCTCGTCGTGCTAGTAGCAACTCCACCAGTGGCTGGTGTCCATTGATTATTGCGATCATTAAACACGTCTTCCCATCGTTATCCCTCGCGTTAATATCAGCACCATTCATTAGCAAGGTCAAGGCCACATCCCTGTTTCCACCAACAGATGCTGTGAATGAGAACATTTGTCAGTGAATGAAAGAAACATATATATTAAGCAAAAAATAAAACAAAGTTTATTTTTTTATCTGATGTCTCATTTATATACTGAGTCAAATTAAAATCTTCACAACCATTTCATCTTGGCTAATTAGCAAATATGACAGAAGAACATGTTAAATAAGGGTGGGCTTTTTAATTGTATGATGTCCAAAGAAAGAACACGAATAAATGTTGAGTCAAAAATCGGTTTGATGCGCCCACATCATTTTAACCATTTACCAAAACCACAAACAGTCATAATGATAATTCACAAGTAGGGTTGTCCTATAAAATTACAGGTTCAATAGCATGTATGCCCTCCAAGAAGTGTATCCACATCCTCCTCAATGACTGCCTGTGTGTTAAAGACTGCATTAGGGATACAGCGCCATTGTTCCACTAATGAGGCAACATTCCCAGCACATCGCAGACGTGCTCAGTGGGATTCAGGTCGGGCGACCTTGAAGGCCAATCCATGACATTGTTTCATCACTGAACACAACTATCGCAAGTAGTGTTGTGCCCACAGTTGACGTTTATGTTGACATCAATGAAACTGGGTAAAAATGGTTCTAACATATGGACGCCGTATGTGGAGGTAAGCCGTTTGCGGCCGACTTCAGATTTCACTGTATATTTGTCCTGTATAACATAAGTGTACTGTATAACACGAGCATATTATATAACACGAGCGTACTGTGTAACACGAGTGTACTGTATAACAGGAGCATACTGTATAACAGGAGCATACTGTATAACACGAGTGTACTGTATAACATGAGCGTACTGTATAACATGAGTGTACTATATAACATGAGTGTACTGTACAACATGAGAGTACTGTATAACATGAGAGTACTGTATAACATGAGCGTACTGTATAACATGAGTCTACTGTATAACACGAGAGTACTGTACAACATGAGAGTACTGTATAACACGAGCGTACTGTATAACACAAGTGTACTGTATAACACAAGAGTACTGTACAACATGCGTCTACTGTATAACAGGAGTGTACTGTATAACACGGGTGTACTGTACAACACGAGTCTACTGTATAACACGAGTGTACCGTATAACACAAGCATACTATATACATGTAACATGAGTGTACTGTATAACACGAGCGTACTGTATAACACAAGTGTACTGTATAACACGAGCATACTGTATAACACAAGAGTACTGTACAACATGAGTCTACTGTATAACAGGAGTGTACTGTATAACACGGGTGTACTGTACAACACGAGTCTACTGTATAACACAAGTGTACCGTATAACATGAGTCTACTGTATAACATGAG
>JAECMU010113896.1:4347-14887 GCA_016106625.1 Dracogyra subfuscus
TATATATAAATAATAATAAAATAAAAAATTAAATAAAAGAAATAAACTAAACTAAAATAATTAAGAATTGGCTGTTATTTCTTATACATTCATTGGGACGTGAACAAACAAACAAACAAAATCATCCACAAACTATGTGAAATAGCTTTGAAAGCTACATCTGTAATTGACATCTTGCTTATCATTGTGCTGTTTATTGGGTTTTTAAACAAAAACAAAATAAAATAAATAAAAATATATTGCTATGACTGTATATGCTGTAAATGACAAGACAAACATGGACACTGGATGATAGAACATGAAAATAAAAATACTTGTATCCATTTACCTTCTGTTGTTTCAGCAACGTCTGTTGTCATTTCTTGATGGTTGCAGATTTCATGAATTTCACCATGGGCTTGCTCTTGTTGGATAATCAATTTGGTGTGTTCTCATAACAGGAGATTCTAATTCACTACCAGGTTTTCTCTATAAATGTTTTATTTGACATCCTGCAGCTATAGTGTTTTATTCTCTAACTTACCCTTAATATTAAAGTCATAAACCCATTTGATATTTCGATGGATTTAACAACTCGGTGAGAACATCTTTGTTATTTTTGATAACACACACTGCTGACACACATATGTGTGATAAAAATTAAAACTTTTATTTGACAATCTACAGCTATATAGAGGATATTTCATGTGTTTTTGTCAAATATAATTTATGTCTCATCGAGTGAAGTTTGTAATCATATCTCACGAGTTGCACTTGCTTGATATGATTGCAAACTTCACTTGAAGAGATATAAATCATATTTGACCAAAAACATGAAATTTTCTATTTATTACATAACTTTTGGCAATTTACCTTTATTTTTAAAATGACAACAGCATACTAGTTCCAGCTTTCTTACAGTGAAGATAACACTTTCTACAGTGATGATAACACATTTTAGGGTGAAATAGTGAAATTTTCACTCCAATATGTGTTATCGTCACTGCGTGGCTGATAACACTTTTATTTCACTGATATCTTAAGATATTTCATTAAATGTTATATAATAAAGTGTTTTATTCTATAACTTACCCTAAATATTCATGTCATAAACCCATTTAATATTTCGATGCATTTAACACTCAGTGAGAACATCATTTGTTATTTTTGATAACATACACTGCAAACACACATATGAGTGATAACAATATGTAAGATATCAACGTCATCTAGTCAATTGGAATTTGTCTTGGCAGAGCTTCAGTTGATAGTTCTCATATTAAATAAACACTTGTTACAGATACAATAAAAAATATTTGTTTTCGTATGCAATTAACCGATGTTTGTCTTGATAAAGCTATTCAAATATGAGACATAATTTGTATTGATTTAATGCTAAATGGTTCTGTGCAGCCAAATAATATGCAAATAACCAAGTTATGCAAATAACTTATTTATGCTTTAAACCAATATGCAATAAAGTGGATTCGACTGTACTACATTTACACAATACAACAATCCCCAAATGGGAAAAGTTAAACACTTCATCACAATTTATACATTTTGGCTACATCCCACTGCCTTCACCAGGGAATTTTAATTCTCTCAGTTGTCCACATAATATAATAATCAAACATGCATACTGAACAGACGGGACAGTATGTACCACATACTTTGATGAACTATAGTCACAGATTGATTTTTTTTTTTTTACTATAGTATGTACTACAAGTTATCTATTTCTGAGCCTTGTTTTCTTTCTAAATTGTATACACAAATAGTGCTTTGTATGTCAAATGAAACTGAAATTATTTTTTAAAACCCAATGTTCGTGAAGACTCAGAAAAACTATAGATTTTGGTCTGTAAATAGTAGGGGATCTATGTATCCATGTTGTTTGGGAAGTAGGATCAAATCTCTTCAACAGACCCATTTGTTTTCCCCCCATTCCAACCAGTACCCCAAGACTGGTATATCAAAGATCATGGTATATGTTGTCCTGTCTGTGGTAATGTGGAAATAAAAGATCTCTTGCTGCTAATGGAAAAATACAGCACGATTTCTCTTAATTATCAACACCATGACTGGTATATATATCCAAGACCACGGTATGTACTATCCTGTCTGTTAATGGAAAAATGTAACAGGTTTTCTCTGAAGGAAGTAAATGGTTTATTTTAATGATGCACTCAGCACATTTTATTTACAGTTATATGGTGTCAGACATATGGTTAAGGACCACACAGATATTTAAGTGAGGAAACCCGCTGTCACCACTTCATGGGCTATTCTTTTTGATTAGCAGCAAGGGATCTTTTATATGTACTATCCCATAGACAGGATAACACATACCACAGCCTTTGATGTACCAGTTGTTGTGCACTGGCTGGCGCAATGGTCCCACTAACAGGGATCAATCATAAACCGACTGCGCATCAAGCTAGTGCTTTTCTTTACCAATGATTAATCAAAATGTTTTGTTTAATGACACCACTAGAGCACACTGATTTATTAATCATTGGCTACTAGATGTCAAACATATGGTCATTTTTGACAGTCATAGAGGAAACACGCCACATTTTCCATTAGTAGCAAGGGATCTTTTATATGTACCATCCCACAGACACGATATAGCACATACCATGACCTTTGATATGCCAGCACTGACTGGAATGAGAAATAGTTCCAATGGGTCCACTGATGGGAATCGATCCGAGACTGACCGTGCATCAGATGTGCGCTTTACCACTTGGATACGTCCCACCCCTTAATTAAAAAAAGTGTAACTTATGAGCGGGTGTCCTCTCTCATTATCTGTGTGGTCCTTATTCAGATTTCTGATGTGAAATAACTGTAATTAAAATGTGGTTCACATGTTTATAATAAAATATTTCTTCTTTTCTTTCCCCATACATAGATCTGAACATATTATGGCCTTTAATGCAAGGCTGTTGGAATGGGAAAAACATATCAGATCCTCTTAAGGAGATCATTACCAGCCTCAGTGGCATCGTGGTAAAGCCATTTGGGTTCGAAGCCCGATTTCAGTTCCAACCCACAGCGAGATTTATTGACTCTACATCTTCTTGTCTCTAACAGTTAACCCACTGTCCTGGACAGACAGCCCAGATAGCTGTAGTGTGTACCCAGGACAGTGTGCTTAAACCTTAATTGGATATAAGAATGAAAATAAGTTGAAATGAAAGGAATCAGTATTATGATTCAGCATATCTCCGGCGAGCACAATAACACTGGGTTATATTTCACTCAGTTAAACAAAGAAGACAAAACAAGAATTAGTTTTTCGTTGACAGTGTTTTTATTTCACAAAAATAACAACTATGTACAACAATGGGACCATCATAATTTGCATTTGGTGATAGTCATTTAATGGTCAACATGTGCAAACAACGGAAACACCTCACAGACAGATAAATAGTGCATGTCAGCATGAATAGGTCATGTCAACATGGATAGGTCATGTCAACATGAATAGGTCATGACAGCATGAATAGGACATGTCAACATGAATAGGTCATGACAACATGGATAGGTCATGTCAACATGAATTGGTCATATCAACATGGATAGGTCATGACAACATGAATAGGTCATAACAGCATGAATAGGTCATGTCAACGTGAATATGTCATGTCAACATGAATAGGTCATGTCAACACGAATAGGTCATGACAATATGTATAGGTCATGTCATCATGAATAGGTCATGTCATCATGAATAGGTCATGACAGCATGAATAGGTCATGACATGATGAATAGGTCATGTCAACATGAATAGGTCATGACAGCATGAATAGGTCATAACAGCATGAATGTGCAATGTCAACATGAATAGGTCATGTCCACATAAACAGGTCAACATGAAAAGGTCATGTCATCTGAGATATGCCAACATGAATAGGTCATACTAACATGAATGGATGATCTAATCACGAATAAGTCAACAATAAATAACAGGTCATGCCTACATGATAGGTACTGTCAACGTAATGGGTCATGTCAATATAAAAAGGTCATGTTAATAACTGTCAATTTATTTATTTGTTTTAGAAGTGTAAAATAATGCAAGAAAATAATAAAGAGTTATTTTTATGAATCAATCAAGATGGATTAGAGATAAATGAAGTTACCGTACATACATGTACACGACTCAGCTTTCTCTAGGGATATACCAAATATATGCCATGATCAGCGACTTGTGCACATATTGAATTTGTCCAACATATTCTCAGTGAGAATGCAATTTGGATGTTCCATACATCATCATAATAATGCATGATTATAACTGATTACAAACAGATCTGTTATCCTCTGAATTAATTTGCTTTATTTGACGTAACAGGTCATCTGACATATGCAGAAATATGCACCCATGACAGGCGTACACAACAACAGCTTGCTCTGATGTGCACTATAAGCCATATGACCTGATCTGACCTAAATATTCCTAGCGAAGATTGAGCAGTAAATGTTTTTCAGTGTAAGTTTTGTTGCTGTATTTTAGTGTATACGTATTTAACAAATTGTAAATTGAGCAATTCTGTAATTATGCCATTTATTGAAGTCTTACACACTGGAAATACCTGTTCCATAAATAACTTGATTGTTGTTATACCATGTACGATTTGAGCCTTTATAGTCCTCATGTTTTGGCTAGACCAATTTTGAACAGCAGGCTGTCAGTGGGTGTGCAATAATGTTTGGTATCACATCACAAAACATAGCCTCATGTTAACATGTGTGTGGTGTCCAAAAATTTTACAAAATTGACATATGTCATTTGGAAGACAAATGTCGCGATTTCAGTGCCACAGATGTTATTTGGATTTTTTGGGGGGGTTTTTGTTTTTGTTTTTGTTTGTTTAACGACGCACTCAACACATTATAATTACGGTTATATCGGCGTCGGACATATGGGTATGTCGAGAAAAAAAACCAGTGGTTAGCTGACAGGGATCGATCCATGTTATTTGGAAGACATATGTCGCAATTTCAGTGCCACAGATGTCATTGGCAAGACATATGTCATTTGGAAGACAAATGTCGCAATTTCAGTGTCACAGATGTCATTTGGAACACATATGTCATTTGGAAGACAAATGACGCAATTTGAGTGCCACAGATGTCATTTGGAAGACATATGTCATTTGGAAGACAAATGTCACAATTTCAGTGCCACAGATGTCATTTGGAACACATATGTCATTTGGAAGACAAATGTCGCAATTTCAGTGCCACAGATGTCATTTGGAAGACATATGTAATTTGGAAGACAAATGTCGCAATTTCAGTGCCACAGATGTCATTTGGAAGACATATGTCATTTGGAAGACATATGTCATTTGGAAGACAAATGTTGCAATTTCAGTGCCACAGATGTCATTTGGAAGACATATGTCATTTGGAAGACAAATGTCGCAATTTCAGTGCCACAGATGTCATTTGGAAGACATATGTCATTTGGAAGACAAATGTCGCAATTTCAGTGCCACACATGTCCTACTCATTGACAATATAGATTAGATAATGCACATTCAGTCCACCAAGTTAGTGCTAATAGTTGAACATTTTAGACAAGGCTACAGTGGGAATTGATCCTGCAATCCGGCTCAGCAGGGGACACTATGTTTGAGTTGGGGTGGAATGTAGCCCAGTGGTACAGTGCTCGCTCGATGCACAGTTGGTGTGAGATCGATCCCCGTCGGTGGCCCCATTGCGCTACTTCTCATTCCAGCCAGTGCACCATTACCTGTATATCAAAGGTTGTGGTATGTACTCCCTGTCTTTGGGATGGTGCATGTAAAAGATCCCTTGCTGCTAATCTAAAAGAGTAGCCCATGAAGAGGTGACAGCAGGGTTCCTCTTTCAATATCTGTATGGTTCTTAACCATACGTTTGACACCATAAAACCATAAAATAAAAAAATGTGTCGTATGTGGGTCCATTGGGCTATTTCTCGCTCCAACAAGTCCACCATGACTGGTATATCAAATGCTGTGGTATGTCCTGTCCTGTCTGCGGGATGGTGCATATAAGAGATCCCTTGCTGCTAATTGAAAAGAGTAAATAAAATGTACTGAGTGTGTCATTAAATTAAACATTTCTTTTTTTCTTTTTCTTTATTTGAGCTGTGGGTAATGCTCTAAAAGGATACGAAAAAAAAGAGAAGAAAAATGACAAAAAATGCCAATGGTATTTATGATACAATTATGACATTTGTTGTTGATATATTGCAATGTTTGTCATTGTGACATTTGAATCAATTATCATTACGACATTTGTGGTTGAGACTTTCATGATAATTATCGTCAGTTGTACGACATTTGTTACTGATTAGGACATTTGTGGCAGTGAAACTATGACATTTGTTGTCAAAATGATGTCAATATTTTGTGACATTTGTGGGCACTACAACATGTATGCATGTGATTCTTATACATTTTAAACAGTTAGACTACATGTTTATACACTCTTGCTTTTACCTCACCCAACCGTTCTCGGAGGCTTCATGGTTACGCCATCAGTCTCCAGGCTGGTAGGTACTGGGTTTGGATCCCAATCGAGGCATGGGATTTTTAATCCAGATACCGACTCCAAACCCTGAGTGAGTGCTCCACTGGCACTAACCAGTGATCCATAACTGATTCAACAAAAGCCATGGTTTGTGCTATCCAGCCTGTGAGAAGCACAAATAAAAGATCCCTTGCTGCTAATCAGAAAGAGTAGCCCATGAAGTGGTGATAGCAGGTTTCCTGTCAGTATCTGTGTGGTCCTTAACCATGTCTGACACCACATAACCGTAAATAAAATGTGTTCAGTGTGTTGTTAAATAAAACATTTCTTCTTCATTTTTGTTTTTTTTTACCTCACCCACTATCCAACCACGCCAAACTGAATGCTGTTGATTATCATGTGTAGTACAATGGATCTGTCTGTCCTTTACATACATATGTCCGTTCGTCTGTCTGTCAAATTGCACAAAACAGGAGGTACTAGTGTTCCATGGATATTTGTAATACACATTTGATAATAATCCTTCACATCCAGGTGTGTGCTCGTGCATGGGTGCCAAGCACATCTTAATTTTATATCTTGGAAGTGTTTTTCATCATCTATATTAAAATATAGTAACACAACACTTCATGGTGGTTGTTTGAAAACAACCCATCTTAACCCCAGCCGACCCCAATGTTTGAATATCATTATACTGTTTCAGTGATTGTTTAATATGCTAGATTTACTCAAAAATGTTTCCTATGGAATGCAAATCACTCGCGCGAAAGTTATGAAGTGAGTGATTTATCACTCGCCATGAGGTGAGTGATTTATTATCCACAATGAGGTGAGTGATTCATAACTAACCTTGAGGCGAGTGATTTATCACCCGCCATCAGGTGAATGATTCATAACTCACCTTGAGGGGAGTGATTTATCACCCGCCATCTGGTGAATGATTCATAACTCACCTTGAGGCGAGTGATTTATCACCCGCCATCAGGTGAATGATTTATTACTCACCATGAGGCGAGTGATTTATTACCCTTTATGAGATGAGTGATTCATAACTCACCTTAAAGTGAGTGATTTATCACCCACCATTAGGCAAGTGATTCATAACTCACCTTGAGGTGAGTGATTTATTACCCTCTATGAGGTGAGTGATTTATAACTCACCTTAAGGTGAGTGATTTATCACCCGCCATCAGGTGAATGATTTATCACTCACCTGATATTTTCAAATGTAAAGGACCGTGATAACGATGCTTTTTTTTCTTCAATATTTAGATTTAATTAAATCCATATTTCCTTTCTTTATTTAAATTTTCTAAACTTTATTTTAGTTTATTTATTATCATATTTTATTTTTAAAACATTAAAAAAAAATATAAATATATATTTGTTCATGAATATAATTTTAAACAGGAACCTATTTCATACCACCATTGAGAACAGTTAACGAGTAGACCTGTTTTAATTAAACCAGTCACTTCTGTTAAACATATTATTTATTTATCATTTCACATAAAAAATATGACTGTAAATTACATTCATCAAAATCACTGTATCTTGATTGAAATACAATACACCACATGCAAAACAAAAACAAAACAAAAAAACCTTTAAATAAAAAATATACAAACATATTTGACAAAAACATGTATAAACAGGATTAACATACTCAACAGATAAATTAAGAACACACATATTTATACAGTTGACAAACACTGACAAAAACAATGGAAGAAAATAGATTTCTGGGTGACAGATTTATACAAATTCGGTTCTGGTAAAGGTGCAGTCATACAGAGTGATTTTTAGTAACAATGTCTATGATACAACTAAGGTAGAGTGATGTATTGAACACTTGTATTAAATAACAAAATATATTTCATATATAATAACTAAATGAAGATGCTTATAAAATGAAGAAATGTTAAACAATGACATTAAGACTCATTATTTGGTTCAACTTTATGACAAGGTGCAGTAATTGAAATGTGTGATTTGTCATAACTGACTAAAACCTGTTTAGGATCACAATGGTAAATCTGACAATGGAGTGAACTGGATTTACCAGAAACATTCATATTTGAGCAAATATTAATAAACTGTTAAAACCGTTAAAGGCATATTGTCACAGATCACTGACCTATTTAAAGGCATATTGTCACAGATCACTGACCTATTTAAAGGCATATTGTCACAGATCACTGACCTATTTAATGGTCTAACAAAGTATGACCTGAACAAAAATATTTTGATTTGTCTGTAAATGTACTTTATTCTACCATATTCATAACCACCATACTCATTTTATTAATGAGATTTTGTAAAAATAATTGAATTATGGTAATGGTCTATAATTAAAAAACTAAAATTGTCGAGAGGGATAACATGGATTTCACTCCATCATGGTTCAGTTAAGGTGATGCAATAGCTAGATTTGGTTTCCAACAATTAATGTAATTACTGTATTTATTACCATTTTTAGAAAAATACGGTCCTTAAATCTGTGACAGTATGCTTTTAATGCAAATGTCTTTTATTTCACATTATGAAAATTTACAACTGCCAACAGCCAAAACAGCTTCTAAGATTTGATAAATGATAAACCTTTTTTTAAGGTTTCTCCCTACATTTGACAATTACACATTTTACATGGCAGTTTTATTCAGGGGATGCTAGCAATGGGTTAATTTTTAATTGTATTAACACGTTTAGGGCCCAATGCCAACCCCCCACCCCACCCCACCCCGATTAAGCTACTCTGCACTTCTGATTGCTTAGGATAAAAAATGCACAATAAAAACACAATAATTTTCAGGAAAACTGGTGATTAAAAACCTTCTTTACAATGTGATTTGAGCGTGTGTGTGTATCGCCAATAATGTAACACAATTGCAGATGATATATATTTCAGATAATTGCAGTCATAACCTATATACTTAATATATATGAATATGATTTATTGTTTTAATATTTTTAGCCCAAGTTTTTTTAAATATTTAAAACAAATATTTTTCATCGGCAGTGCAATAAATATTTAAATTATTTAGGGTAAAGATATGTCAGGTGATTTATAATCATTTTTTCATTTAAAAGATTTATTCAAATTATCTATATTTTATCAATGAAACATAACTTATAATATTTAATAAAACCATCTTGCCTTAACCAGCACCATGCCGTCCTGAGATTAAAGAAGCCTTTTGCAATAATTAATTCTAAAATTGCCTTGATGAAACACTAAAAAAATTTATTATTAATTAATTAAAATATCTGTTATATATCAAAGAAAAATATTAATCACATTTATGTTTATTTCAATTTTTATTTTTATTTCTTTAATGCTGAAAATGGTTAAAATGCCCCCAAAATGTTTTGTCTACCATGTCTTGCCAAATTTCTAGGGTTTGTTTGTTTGTTTGTTTCTTTGTTTAAGGACGCACTCAACACATTATAATTACGGTTATATCGGCGTCGGACATATGGTTATGTCGAGAAAAACACCAGTGGTTAGCTGACGGGGATCGAATTTCTAGGGAAAACACTAGATGCAAAAAACAAATAACAGCATAATGAACTGAAACAGTTGTCTTACGGTCCAGACATTTTGAGCATCAGTGTAGTGTAGCTATTTTATGAACATCAGATCAGAGCTGTTCAACGAATGACAACATGGGGGTTGAGAGGTAGGGTATGAGTAGGGGTGGTGGATGGGGGATGGTTGAGCTTATGAAGAGTCCAAATGCAAATGAGTGTGGAGGGTGCACAACCCCTCTCCAAATGTCAAACTGGCTTGGAACATCCTGTGTTTTACAATGATAATAATGAAGTTCTTTTGATGTCCAGTAGATTATATATGTGTCCAGTTTTGATTACATTTTTATTGCTTAATTGTCTTGTGGTTTGAGTAATGTTTTGAGGTCTCATTAAAGCAACTTTTCTTTCCCATCCCTCACTATCTCACTCCTCTCCACCCTATCCCATCACCCAGTCCACAGTTCTCCACCCCACACTACCCCACCCCACACTACC
>JAECMU010113931.1:0-26729 GCA_016106625.1 Dracogyra subfuscus
GAGGCCTGCAGGAAAAGCTTATCATAAAGACAGGGAGGGGAAGTAGGTTAGCTACACACAACACCTAGAACCCGTTCACTTATTATAGATTTCTCAAAGCATGGTTTCCATTTTGGGTTTTTGTTTTCTCTCTCCGTAAAACTGTAAACATATGTTCTTGGTTGGTGAGCTTTATTGTGATAACAGAACCTTTTTTTTTATTAAAGACTTTTGTGTGTGTATGTGTGTTTGTGTTTGTATATATATATATTTTACTGGTAGTAAAAATTAATACAATATTAGAAATGAACTTAAAAATCCAAATGAATGAGTGAATGAATGAATGAGCAGATAGATGGATGAATAAAGGAATAAATGGAAGGAATGAATATTTAATGACACCTCAGCATAAGATATTTCTATCAGCTATTACATGTCGAGCAAATATATATCACAGGCCATGTATGTGCTGTCTTGTCTATGAAAAAATTGATATAAAAGTATTTTGTTACTAACAGAAACATTTAGCAGGTTTCCTCTCTAAGAGTAAGACATCCAACAGCCGATAAGACTGTATATCACAATTACCAAATGTTTGACATCCAACAGCCGATGATTAATTAATCATTGTGCTCTAGTGGTGTCACTAAACAAAAACAAAACTTTAAAGGGACTATCCTGAGTTTTCAACCCTAAGAAAATTTCCGTCTGTTCCCCTCACTAATAAAACTCACATCCTGCTTTCTTCTGCTTTTTAAAAACATTATCATACATTAGCATCATCTCCTTTTGAATATAAACCATTAAACAGATGAATACACTTGGAATAACCTCTGGCTAAATTATTTCAAATTTCATTTGGCATTGGAAGAAGTACAATGAATAAATTTGTATTTTGGACAGAAATTGATATTGCGTTATATCCAGAAATTCACTGGTTACAGACATATTCACTTTCTAAGCAAGAAAAATGTTAAAGTAAATTGTAATTTTAACAATTAATAATGTAAAAATATTTTAGTTGATGAAAAAAACCTTTTAAAATGGCTACAAATTTAGGACAGCACTTTTACTTTAACCATACAGACAGCAGTCGACAAGAAGAGCTTTTGCATGCTTCCACAACAGGGACCCAGTCCACAAACAAGAAGCCCTATCAAAACTATGACGGGTCGTGACCTTTATGGCACAGAAGGAATGTCTGAATGAAAGACTGGCCAGCCGGCAGTCAAGTCTTTCAAAAAGAGGGCAGAATTTCTCGCCCAGTCATGTTTGATTGCTATCGATAACAGGGATGGAGACATTTATAATCTCTATTCTATGAAGCCCAAGTGCTAAACCCGATACCTACTGGGCCGCCGAGTACAATGGAGCAATTTGCAGGGACAGTTGGTAATGTTCACACCCACAGTTTCCCCTGTCGGTTTGACGACCGGCCTCATTGCTGCACTTTCCACCCTGGGTTATATCACACACCCTCTTTAAATAACTACAACTATGTATCAATAAATACTTAGAGGTTATTAGCAGGCAGCATGTAATGATTTTTAGTGCCCACAATTAATGGCTGCCGTCTCTATCAACTTTTTATGCATTTTAAATTAAAGTGACAGACCCTAGTTTTTAAATACTACAGCATATTTTTTACTATTTGGGCTTATTTTGTTACAATTGAAATCAACCATTACTTATATTTTATTGTTTAGAATATCTATTTTCATACATCCAAAGTGTTTATGGTAATCAGTTAGTAATGCTATGAAATCCATTTTTCATAATTCAAAAAAAATGAATGAATGAATGAATGAATGTTTAACGACACCCCAGCACGAAAAATACATCGGCTATTGAGTGTCAAACAATATCAATATAAAAATTCACAGTTTAAACAAAAACAGTGTAAAGAACTGTATAAAAATACAAATATCACAGAATTTTACGGATACTGAATTTTACTCAAAACTGCACATACCTCTGAGAAGTAAATGTTATGGAGAAGAGTCCCTAGTCCATTTCAACACAATATACTCTATTGTGACTTTATCCAGATGTGTTATGTTTGTCAATTAACCAAACTTAGTGTCCATTTCACATTCAAACTAGTCTGTGTGTTTAATTTCTACAAGTGAATGAGCTCAGTAGAAATACATACAGCTGCCAACATTTTACTCTGGAAAACAACCTCCTGCATTCGAAGATGATAAACATCCTACTTAGATTAATCTTTACTATTACGTCTTTATAATTCAGTACATATTGTAATGTTTTCTTTGCAACTCAATTTGTGCATGTATGTTTTGTACAATAAATACTATATTCACTATACTGTGTAAACATACTAACATGTAAGTGACTATACCAATAAATACCTGTTTTAAATGTTCTACTTTATTATTATTCTGATTCATGACTCATTTATGTAATGTGTTTCTACCTGATCAGTCAGAATGATTGAATAATAGATATTAGTATTATTACCTTATTACAAGACATTAAAAGACTATACCTGAATCCTAGAAAAAATGTATAAATCCTTGAATTTTTGGTCGATTGATAAAATGTGTCCAGGTTTTTTTCCAGTTAGTAAAATGTTTAAATAGAGGATTCGTCATGAGTATTTTTTTATATATGGAAAATATCAACCGAGTCTATGTTAATCAGTATTTGTCGAGGCTCTGTTCAGGTGCACAGGTCTTGTTGGCGTGTAAGAAAATGACCCATCCTCAGTGTCACAATAACTAGAGACCTTGCAAATTTGCATACCATTATTACACAGGTTAATAAACTAAATTATCACATGGGTTTATGACATGGATATTATGGGTAAGTTATGTGATAAAAGTCTGTTATCCGTTCTCAAATTTAGAAGTGCCTTAACAACCATAGGTTTCAATGGATGACTACATTAATTCCTTTCTATCTTTTCTGGATGGGGTGGGTACAGTGAAACCACTCTAAACCAGACACCCTTGGGACCAAGTCAAATGTCCGGTTATAAAGAGATATCCAGAGGGTCCAGTTTTGAGAGAATTCCAGTTTACAGAGGGTCTGGTTACACTGTATAATTTCTAAGTCAGCTAGATATTTTGGGGGATGCATATATATTTGAGGAACAAAGTAACACACATCTCGATTTTTCCCTGAATAAAGGAGAGACAGAAAATACACACCTGTGCAATACAGAAATATATGCCACACGACATATAAAAGTAACTTACCATCAAATTTTTTCGTCCTTGATGAGAAGGTGGTTTTAATGAGTTTGTAGGC
This sequence comes from Dracogyra subfuscus, assembly GCA_016106625.1. Lineage (NCBI taxonomy): Eukaryota > Metazoa > Mollusca > Gastropoda > Neomphalida > Peltospiridae > Dracogyra > Dracogyra subfuscus. The sequence continues at coordinate 3,250 of JAECMU010113931.1, forward strand.
CTGGTTGAGCTGCTGTTCATGCTCCTTCATACTGAGGTGTTTCAGCTTGCCCTCCATGTCGCTCGTACAGCAGGTATAGCCCTGGGGACACACGTCCAGATGGTCGCCTACAACAGTCACAAAAAACAATACAGTTATAATACTGATGTTCAAACAAAACTCAACATGCATAAAATTTGAATAATGTGATAAATATTGTTGCTAATCGAAAATAACCAATTTAGAAACCACCTAACAAACACATTGTATGTATCATGGTGTATCATGGAATATACGGTGATGTTTAAATGTTGAACTTCACAATACTTTCATATCCCACCGTACCGTTTACTGGTTTTCTATGATTCAGTTTCAAGCTTTGTAAGGTATAGTAAATCTTAAAAAGAATTCACATTCTTTATAGTGCAATATTCCACTTCTTTTAAATAATGTTTTTTTTTTTTTTTGGGGGGGTGTTATATAATTGTAACTACATATTAATTTATTCCAATCATATTCTCTGCCTAAATAAATTGAGAATATTGAAACTGTAATGTTCTTCCAATCATAAAAAGTGGCTTCTTCAAATATAAATGTATAAAACATTTTTAAAATGCATTTAAATATGATATATAACGACAAATAAATCTTGCACCATCGAAAATATCAAAATTGTAATATCCTGCAACTTAATGTAAACCGTTTCTTTATGAAGGAACACAAGTCTTTTTTTTCCCCACTGTATAATTGCAAAACAAAAAGTATTAGCAAATAACATTAAAAATAATATACACACACACACACAGGATATGCACTTGGGATTTTTTTGGACTGGCTGATTGGGCCATTCACAGCAGCACTTTGACTTGCCTGTACTACTTTTGAATGGCCTGTGACTGAATTTCATTAAAAAAATAATAACTTACTTAAATTGTACTTTAAAAACATGTTATCATAGCATAAAAAAAAAAATAACAACACAAAAGAAGGAAACAGAACTTGTTTTAGTTTATGTATATTGCAAATTGTTGTAATTAAATTCTAATTATTATGTTGTCATGGGACTCACACAATTAAACATGTGGAATATTTTACCAAGGTTTGTAGTGACGATTGGGTGTTTGGAAAAGTAGACTTGGTATATTGAGTAAGAAACGAAAACATTCCAACACAATATAACTTTGGAAAACCTCAGGCTCGTAAACAAAATCTTCCTGTGAAACAGAGTAGCGGAATGTGATTAGTTGTTCTGATTGAACCTACAAATACATTTACGTGGCAAAGGTTTTCTGAATATATAATCAAAACCGACCAAGGGATTCCGAATGGTTTTAGACTGTTCAATATATATTGGGTAAGTGGTCGCTATTATGGGTTTAGTTGCACAGATACTAATAAGAAACCAGTTGAAAACAATAAATAACAAATAGCTTTCTGATCTCTTACAAACATGAGTTATTTGCAAATTTATACAGCATGTTTTTGGTCACCAATCGGGCAACATGTAATAAGGTGTTGACTTGCTCGACGCTATTTTGACTCGCAGTGGGCGATTGGGTGACCATAAAGTGCACACCCTGTATATGTATGTGTGTGTATATATACAGTAAAACCATTCAAAACCGGACCCTCTTAAAACCAGAATTCCCTCAAAACCAGATGTTTTTCTAGGTCCGTTTTTAAGTATCTGTACAAAAGAGAACCTCTCTAAACTGAATACCTCTTAAAACCAGACTTTTTATTTGGCCCTGAGGGAGTCCATTTCAAAGGAGTTTCACTATATATATGTATTATATATGGAGAGTATATGTTAAAGGAATGGAATATTTGGATCATGACACACTGACACATGTTTATACCATGGCTAACATATGGTTATTTCCACACTTAGCCAAGGAAGATAAGAAACCACTTATGCTCTATGTTACAGATGGTATACATTTTAAATTTTTGAGTCTGTACTTTTTAAGTTTTATCAGCATGATCTATGCTGTACTACATATCGGTAGGTATTATATCAAATTATTATCACCTGGTACTGGGAAATCAAAGAAATATTGCACTGAACAATATTGACATATACAGCTTCTTTATTAAAGAATGATATATAATTTTTTTTAAATCCACCAACACACACCTCCATTGCAATAAATGAAATATAACAAAAACGCCACCTGCAAGAATGGGTCACTGAAGTTGATAATCTACCGTCACATCTCATTCAAGCAGTGGCGTAACTTTTATTTCGCCTCAACTATTCATGCGGAAAGGCCCTGCAAATGTGGCCCATGAAATAAGCATAAAGTTACGAGGTATGAATGAACGATCCTGCACCACAAAGAGACCTTCTCGGCGGGCATGTGTGTGCCAAGCCGAAGTTATTCCTATACTATGGACTGAAATTCTCATTATGTACATAGCCATTCCCACACTAAATGACCCATGACAAATGGCTTCTTCAAAGCATGTGCAAATTCATTATTGCATTTACAATGTAGACATTTGCTGCTCGGTGACAAGTTGATCATATCACAATTAAAATATGGAAAGCTTGCATGAGGCTACCCTATATTATATATATATATACACACACACACACACACACATACATATATATATATATATATGATATATACACTCAGAGCACGTTTTAACAACTCGGTCGGTAGGTAGGTATAAGACCACTGCACCCTCTTCTTTGTCACTAACCACTAATAATAATAACCTGGAAAGACAGCCCAGCTAGCTGAAGATTGTACCCAGAACAGCGTGCTTGAACCTTAACTGGATATAAGCACGAAAATAAATTGAAATTAAATGGGATTCTTTCTGTTCTTTCAATGAAAGACAGAAAAAGTTGATTCCATTGTTGCCGACACAACCTCACCCCCTGTCGCCCCCACCCCCCACCTTAGTGTACCCATTCTGGGATTTTTCTTTTCCCAACCAGTGCCCTATGATTGGTATATCAAAGGATGTGGTATGTGTTATCTGTTTTATGGGAAAGTACATACAAAAGATCCCTTTCTGATAATGGAAAAACATTAAGCATATTTCCTCTAAGACAAACTCAGAATTTATTTGGAATTACCAAACATTTGGCATTCAACTGATTAATTAAGCAATGTGCTCTAGTGGTGTTGTTAAACAAATCACATTTTCAATACCTTGTGATTCAGGGCCTCATCCCCGATATTATCACCAATTCTGGGCCAATAAAACAATAAATATAGTATAATAAAAACCTTTCAAAATTCCCTACTGTTTCTGGAAGTGCCTAACCCTGGGAGCTAGCACCTACTCAGGTTTGACAGTGCATCTCCATTATCTACCGCACTTCGCCATGGCAACAGCTTGTCTGGCTACAGCCCACCTGATAGGAGAGTCTGAGAGAGCATCTCCCATTAAATGCTTTTTCTCTGCTTGACCACAACAAGAACCAGGGTCAGTGTAAACTTCCTGGTCAGCAACTCTGACCCGTCATGTCCGCCACTGAACCCTCACTGTGTGATGCCCATCGGTTAATTAGCACTTCAAAACATCTCAACTCTATTTACACCTCCGTGATTTTCAATGCCACCCAAACAGTTGGTTTCAGCCATTATTTCATTTCAACTTATTTCCGTGCTTATATCCAATTAAGGTTCAAGCATGTTGTCCTGGGCACATGTCAGCATTCTGGGCTTGTCTGTCCAGTACAGTTGTTAGTTAGTCCTTTAGATCTGTTCCCAATGGGTATGGGACATTTTTTGCATGCTTCAATCAAAACATTACTGAAGCATGCCTGTCGTAGTAACAACATCTGACTTCACCAGAGAGTTCTGCCCATGATGTAGAATCAGCTCCTTTAAACGTTTTGTAAGCATGGGACTAGGTGAATGATACTTCCACACATGGACTGGCAGCTGTTGATCGGGACGTAGCCCAGTGGTAAGGCACTCACTTGATGCACATACGGTTTGGGCTTGATCCTCATCGGTGGGTCCATTGGGCTTGATCCCCATCGGTGGGCCCATTGGGCTATTTCTCTTTCCAGCCAGTGCACTCTGACTGCTATATCAAAGTGCTATATCAAAGGTCGCAGTATGCGCTATCCTGTCTATGGGATGGTGCACATAAAAGATCCCTTGCTACTAATGCAAAAATATAGCAGGTTTCCTCTCTAAGATATGTCAAATTACCAAAAGGTTAACATCCAATAGCCGATGATTAATAAATCAATGTGCTCTAGTGGTGTTGTTAAACAAAAGAAACAGAAGTTGGTTCGTTGGTTGGCTGGTCAGTGTCTTGGCTAAAACTGGACCACAATGTCTGTGTTCTGGATGAGCGAGATGTCAGAATCCATCAACACCTAATTAAGAATGGATCGGTGTAAATGGATTTGTGGCCGGGTGTCCACTGGGCACTGTAGTGATGGGGTCAGGTCATCAGAACTGCTGTAAGTATGCTGTGCCATGCTTGTACATGCAGAAACCGTGCTCACAGACGCAGACACCGGCTACTCCAGTGGTGAAATTATAATGTGTTTATGCATCCACATGGCCCGATGATGACTGTGTTAGCATTATTGGAAAAGTACAGCAAAACTAGAGTAAAGAGAATATCACTGTATGAAAATGAGGACAAGAGTATTAATGCTGATAAAGACACTGTCTGAAATTTGCTGCCGTTAAGATGTTTCTGACCGAGTCTCTCATAGAGTTTATTAAAGAGACATACCCTAGTTTCAGCTCATGAAAATTAACACTAAGTTTAGTTAATATACAAACCTATAACACATATGGAAGTTATAATTGAGTGAAACATGAGCCTGTGACTTGGAGTTTAAAAACTAGCATATGTCCCATTAACTTGCTGTCTTGGATAGTTGTTGTTACACATGTATGCATACTGCACAGTTAAATCTACACCTGTGGCAAGGCATAGTGACGTTTTTGCTGTCTTGGATAGTTGTTTTTACATATGTATACTGCACAGTTAAATCTACACCTGTGGCAAGGCATAGTTACGTTTTTGCTGTCTTGGATAGTTGTTTTTACATATGTATACTGCACAGTTAAATCTACACCTGTGGCAAGGCATAGTGACGTTTTTGCTGTCTTGGATAGTTGTTTTTACATATGTATACTGCACAGTTAAATCTACACCTGTGGCAAGGCATAGTTAAGTTTTTTCTGTCTTTTCCACCATTCCCAGGTTTTTTACTGATTAAAATGACTTCCTAAATACATTTTTAGCAACATTAACCATTAACTTGCTGTCTTGGAGTGGATATTAGTTTTTAATTTCTTCTTATATACAAATATATACACCTGTGAATTTTTTTATTAAAAATGTGACTTTAAAAACAATTATGCACTCAATGTCTGGTAAATACTTTCTTTAAATGTTTAAATTTAAAAAAAGAGTAAACTTTGTTTTATTTAATGATGAGCACATAAATTTAAAATGTACGTCTGACACTTTACTTCTTCAACATGTTGAACGGATGACTCAAATACCCACTTGTACATAAAATAAAGTTAACAAAATATATAATTTCCTGGTCTTAGTGAAATTACCTTCATTACTGCATTATTGAGATCAGACTGATTTTACATTCAATGAAAAACTACTTTCCTCCCAGATATAATAGATCCTATTTCTCCTTACGGCCTTTTCATATGCTACTTTCTATCCAGTATTCACCACTATATCTAGAAATGGGCACCAGAGCATGAAATGGCAATGTGGGGCCACACATCAGGTCTGAAGCACATTATTAATATTTTATTGTGTGTTATGGTAATACGAGATCATAAAAACATTCCTGAATCATGGTATCGGGGTATATACGACCATCTCCTTTCCAAGGCGATGCTGTATACCGTGAAGCTCTCAGAACACCTACTGGGCTTACACCAAACTGTTTTTCTGTGTACATGGGGAAATAAGAAGAAAGGAATGTAAATGAACCACAAGCATGCAAAGCTGGGCAAAGAATGACAAGATATGGTAGGTAAGACAAGGCAATCCATGAAAGTGCTCTACTACCAAGATAAATCCTACCAAAATGTATTTATAATGTGAAAGTTTGTTTTGTTTAATGCCACCACTAGAGCACATTGATTTAGTAATCATTGGCTACTGAATGTCAAACATTTGATAATCACTTACAGAGGTAACCATTAACATTTCGTTCCATTGGTAAAAAAGGATTTTTATATGCAGCATTCCACAGACAGGATAGCACATACCACAACATTACATATACTAGTCATAGTGCATTGGCTTTCCATTAGTGGCAAAGAATATTTTTTAATATGCACCATTCCAGACAGGATAGAACATACACCCCTTGAAATTCGGACAAGTTTGCAATGGCAGTTAAGTGCCGTCACGAATCAATTTTGCGACGGCACTACGGTGACAATTTTAAAGAAAATATTAACATCAGACATGATTATGGACCACACAGTTATTGAGAGAGGAAACCCACTGTCGCCACTTCATGGGCTACTATTTTCGATTGGCAGCAAGAACTATTTTATATACAACATCCCACAGAGAGGAGAGTACATACCACAGCCTTTATTACACCAGATGTGGAGCACTGGCTGGAAAGAAAAATAGCCTATTGGGTCCACTGATGGGGATCGATCCTAGACCGACTGTACATCAAGTGAATGCTTTACCACTGCATGGGCTACATCCACCCGAAGACCAGCTGACAAGTAATCAAATACGTTTACGCCTTTGAAAGGAATGACAACTCAGCAGCGTTCTAGCTGTCCCCAGTTAAGTGTTTTGTAATAAAACATAATTGGAAAATGACAGCATAATTGGATAAATGGAATGTCCTAATTGCAGAAAGTTGTTCACTGTTTAAATGCACAGACAGAAGTCTGTAGTCAGAATTGTTTGTTTTACAAATGTGGGGTAAAACAACAAGGTAATACATACGTTGACCTGCCACTTAATCATTGCTATAGATGGGTTTTTTTTAATAATTACTGAAACACAGTAACTTAGTACTTTAAATATCAGAATGGATTTCAATGTAAATGGTTTCCAATTGCAAATGATATAAAAATTACATTATTTATATATTTTGTAATCTAAACTACTTTGCAAGTGCAATTCAATATAACTAATAACAATGGAAATAACCAATGATAATTAAAATGTCATCAAAAATCAATTTTGTAACCACTTTTGCTGCGACGGTGCACATTATTATGTAGGAGTGGGAATTGGTGAACTGTAAAAAAAGAGGAAATCTAGAGGGGTCCAGCATGGTGAATTGTAAAAAAAAAGAGGAAATCTACAGGGGTCCAGGGTGGTGAACTGTAAAAAAAGAGGAAATCTAGAGGGGTCCGGGGGCGAACTATAAAAAAGAGGAAATTTAGAGGGGTCTGGAGTGGTGAACTGTAAAAAAAGAGGAAATCTAGAGGGGTATGGGAGCAAGGATGATTAAATTGCGAGGAAAACTGCGGATCTGAGGAGAATACCCGCCCCTGATTATGAACCATACACTTCATGAACATTGTATGCACCGAATTGAACTACTGTTCTTACACTGCAGAGAATAGTCATGTAGGTTGAAATAGAATTTGCCAAATACAATATCAATTTGGAAGATGAATAAGTTAAAATTATGTTCAAAGTTAAAATTAAGTATGTTAACTTTTTAATTTTGGAGCCAGATGACACCTACTTCTATTTTTATGTAAACAGTAAGAAATGTTTCTGTCACCAAATGATAAACAATGGTCGATGACAATACAGAGAGCTGATATTGGCCAAATTTAACTTAATTGCAAATTTTAAAGACTTAGCTTTGCTAAGTGACATTTATTATGAAATATATTGGTGTAATTCAACCAAATATATTATTTAATTCCTCATTTTGCTAACTTGGTTAAGCTGTGTAACATTTATTTTCAAATATATTGGTATAGTTTTAACAAAATTCTATAAACCTTTCTGTATGTGTCTCTCCCTGTAACCTCAAATCTTTTAGTACGGTATGTGTCTCCCTGTAACCTCAAACCTTTTTGTTGTATGTGTTTCCCTGTAACCTCAAACCTTTTGTTGTATGTGTCTCTCTGTAACCTCAAACCTTTCTGTATGTGTATCCCTGTAACCTCAAACCTTTTTTCTCCGCAAGGCTCAGTGTGTAGGTGTAAACCACTTACCAGTGATCCATAACTGGTTCAACAAAGGCCATGGTTTGTGCTATCCTGTCTGTGGGAAGCGCAAATAAAAGATCACTTGTTGCCAATTGGAAAGAGTAGCCCATGAAGTGGCTACAGCGGGTTTCCTCTCAAAATCTGTGTGGTCTTTAACCATATAACCATAAATAAAATGTGTTGAGTGCATCATTAAATAAAACATTTCTTTCTTCTTCTTTTTTTCAAACCTTTTTTTATGTGTGTCTTCCTGTAACCTCAAATCTTTTGGTGCTTGTGTTTCCCTGTACACTGGTGTTGGTAGCTTTGTTTGCCTCTGCCTGCACACCAGTCTATTTTCGTTGGGCCTGTTACCATGTGATGGGCATGCTAAATGTTGTATGTTTGAATGGCTTACAAACGTGACACATTTCTTGCCTGCTTGTCAAATTAACTGAGCCGCTTTGTCTGGTTTCTTTCTGAATGACCAGCTCCAAGCACTCACACATTGGCGGGCAGGCAGGAGGGCAGGCAGGAGGGCAAGCAGGCGGGTAGGCAGGCGTTCGGGCAGAATTTTGGGATGTATAGGTAGGCAGAATGTATGGTGGATGTACATACATTCATGTGTGGGCCACAACAGGTCTACAGCAGACAGTGTGTGTGTGTGTGTGTGTGTGTACCCGATACAGCTGGATAAATATTGCAAAATGGGCTTCACACAACTTGTAAAGACATACATTAATCGGGCAGGATGTTGTTTAGTTGGTAGTGCCCTTAGATGTATCAGAGTTATTGGGGTTGATGTATGGAACGATAGTGCCCTTAGATGTATCTGAGTTGTTGGGGTTGAAGTATCGAATGGTAGTGCCCTTAGATGAATTTGAGTTGTTGGAGTTGATGTTTTGTTTTGTTTTGTTTTGTTTAACGACGCACTCAACACATTTTAAGTACGGTTATATTAGCGTCGGACATATAGTTATGTCGAGAAAAAACCCCAGTGGTTAGCTGACGGGGATCGATCCTAGACCGACCGCGCATCAGGCGGGCACTGTACCACTGGGCTATGCTGCCCGCTTGTTGGGGTTGAAGTATCGAATGATAGTGCCCTTAGATGTATTTGAGTTGTTGGGGTTGAAGTATCGAATGGTAGTGCCTTTAGATGTATCAGAGTTGTTGGGGTTGAAGTATCGAATGGTAGTGCCCTTAGATGTATCAGAGTTGTTGGGGGTTGAAGTATCGAATGGTAGTGCCCTTAGATGTATCAGAGTTGTTGGGGTTGAAGTATCGAATGGTAGTGCCCTTAGATGTATCAGAGTTGTTGGGGTTGAAGAAATGAATCTGTTTTTGGACACGTTCTCTGATTATTATTATTTTTTTACCAAGATGTACAGGTCATGTTGGCTTGTAAAGACATGACCCATTGACAGCAAACAAATATTAAACGGGTTAATACACAAAAATAATCTGGGTTTATAACATGGACATTGTGTGTAAGTTATAAGAAACTATTTTTTTAAATAACTGCTTTTTTTATTTAATACTTGGTGAAATGTATCAATTTATTATATTCATACTCAATAAAATGAATTACTGATAAGGATCAATGAATATTTTCAGCTGATTTCATTAAATATGGTAAAACAAAACCCAGCTTCTGTTGGTGTCAACATTGTGACATATTTGTGTTATTCACATAGCGAAATATGTACATTTATTATATAGCATTGACAAATAGCACTTGTGATCACATTATAACCTGGCTGTTATTTCTTAGAAACATTTCAGTGAGATTAAGATATCATTTTGCTTTTGTGTTACTTAGAACTGGAAATGATATGACTTATGCATATACATGTACCTACGTGTGTGACTGCAAAAATAGTTCTTGATTCTTAAACCACTTGCTTGTAATACGTAGTGGAGCTTTGGCACCCAAGTCAACCATTTTGTCCTGTACAACTAGAAACAGCCGTGTGTGTGTGTAACTTGAGGGAAGAAGGGAATAATTGAATTGCATGAGTCACCATCACATTATGCAAAGCAAATCATATTCAGTTTCCTAAAATGTAAATTGTGTCGGTGCATTTTCAGACTCTTTGTCATAAAAAATGGTTTGTTTGCCTTTTACTCTTAGCATGACAACCCGATTACTGCTGCGTTCATCTGGCACCATTTTGTCTTTTTATTGATTTAAAAAAAACACCACCACTATTAGAATTACGTGTACATGTGCACATAGAGTTTTGACTATCAACTGCCAAAGTGCATTCGGCAAATATATATCATAATGCATTTGTACATGTATGTGGTTCAGTCTGTTTGTTAACAAATTTAGAAATTTCACCAATATATTTCAAAATAAATGTTAATTGCCAAATATGAGTTGAAATTCTGAGTTGAAATTGCATTTGGCAAAGAGTGTTTGGTATAAGCACTTGTTCTTTTGTCCTGACAAGAGAAAATCTATTCGGACAAGCATATTGTGCCTGGGTGGTTGTCCAGTGGAGAAGTAAAACTTTTCAGTGCAGTTTAATTTTAAGCAGTCACAAACATCATCCTGTTACTTGAATAAAACAAACCATTTATTTGGACAAGTGAAAATATTGGCAAAAAAAAAAAATTCTAGATGTATTTGTCCAGTGGACTAGTAAAACAATTCTGCTCATTTCTATCACTGGCAAACATATTTCATAATGAATGTATGCTTAGTTCAACCTATTGTTTGCAAATTTAGGAATTATGGTAAATTATGCTGATATATTTTTAAAATACATGCTAATTACAAAAGATGAGTTGAAATTATTGAATTGAAAAATATAATAAACTGATTACATAAAAACCATAAAGGTAATTTTTAGACACTTCAGACCAAACTGGTGGTGTTGACTACTGTTATGGCCCAAACTGATGGATTTAACTACTGGTACAGTTACGGCCCAAACTGATGGATTTAACTATTGGTACAGTTATGGCCCAAACTGATGGATTTAACTAATGGTACAGTTACGGCCAAAACTGATGGATTTAACTATTGGTACAGTTACAGCCCAAACTGATGATTTAACTATTGGTACAGTTACGGCCCAAACTGGTGGATTTAACTATTGGTACAGTTACGGTCCAAACTGATGGATTTAACTATTTGTACAGTTACGGCCCAAACTGATGGATTTAACTATTTGTACAGTTACAACCCAAACTGATGGATTTAACTATTGGTACAGTTACGGCCCAAACTGATGGATTTAACTAATGGTACAGTTACGGCCCAAACTGATGGATTTAACTATTGGTACAGTTACGGCCCAAACTGATGGATTTAACTACTGTTACAGTTATGGCCCAAACTGATGGATTTAACTACTGTTACAGTTACGGCCCAAACTGATGGATTTAACTACTGTTACAGTTACGGCCCAAACTGATGGATTTAACTATTGGTACAGTTACGGCCCAAACTGATGGATTTAACTATTGGTACAGTTATGGCCCAAACTGATGGATTTAACTAATGTTACAGTTATGGCCCAAACTGATGGATTTAACTACTGTTACAGTTTTACGGATCAAACTGATGGATTTAACTACTGTTACAGTTACGGACCAAACTGATGGATTTAAATACTGTTACAGTTATGGACCAAACTGATGGATTTAACTACTGTTACAGTTAGGGACCAAACTGATGGATTTAACTATTGGTACAGTTATGACCCAAACTGATAGATTTAACTATTGGTACAGTTATGGCCCAAACTGATGGATTTAACTATTGATACAGTTATGGACCAAACTGCAGCATACTGACACATTTCAACTTCTGGTACACTTATGGACCAAACTGAGTCATTTCTCTTATTAAATCTAATCAAACTGACGGACAGGCAATTACTTGGCACCAGTGAATCGCCTACAAAGTGTCTGCAACGGCTACTCAAATCTGACAGGCAGAGGAATTAAACTACTTCTAACACAGTTCGCAAACTGTATTCAAACCTGCAGAAAACTTAACATTTTAAACTACAGTTATCTGGAGTCTAACACATTTCTAACACAGTTCTCAAACTACCATTCAAAGTTGCGAAAAAAACAAAACATTTTAAACTACAGTTATTTCGAGTCTTAACATAATAATCATTATGATAGCCATTTAAAAATAAAAGAAGAATTGATCTTTAAAAGCTGGAAATTCTATTTTATACGTAAATAAAGGTAATTTTTAGACACTTCAGACCAAATCCAGTCCACTTTGTAAAAATAATTTTACACCAAAACCCCCCAAATAGAGCTGAAATCAGATAAAGAAAGCTGAAAAATCACCTCTAGATATATACACAAGTTATTTGCAAGAAACATCATGTTTTCACAATTTTGATTAGCAATATTTCTAGTCCATTAAACAATGAAGTATTAGACAGCAGCAAATTACTTGCAATAACATTTTTAATAAATTCTAGAAATATGTTGAAAAAAACAGGTAGGGTTGGTCAGATTTTAAAAACTACATTTTCATTCTTTTCACTAATATTAAAAAGAAAATTAAAAATCAAAATACAATGAACATAAACATTAAGACCAGCTCTTTTTTTTCTCTAGATAGGACTGAGTTCCTAGAAACACAATTGAAATGCTTTCTATTGTGACAAATTTAGTTTTTATTTGGTATTGTGTGCAGTAATACCATCACAATGAAAAGAAATCAGTCTCAAGTTACACGTACATCAGGGCTTATAGATTATGGTAGCTCTACTCCCATGGCTAGTGACATTCAATGTTGGGTCAGTAAATAACTTGTATCACCATGCCCAACGGCTGGTACAAAAAAGAAGTTGTCAAATGCTGTATTTAAGTTTATTTAGTACATATGAATATCCTTTCCCCAAATCTAAGGGTTTTTAAGATCTAGCGTCTTGTTTATGAGTAAAATTGTATTTACCTAAAGTTGGGTTAGTGAATTGCTTGTAAATATTTTAAATCACTAATCTCATGGCAAGTCATTTTAATAAAAATTATTTTTTAAAGATTACAAATTTATCTTTTATTAGTTCATTAAATAAACCCAAATATGTACATGTACATACTTAAAGTTATAACTCTTTGGTTATACAGGATGTTTTAATATACATAGATTGTAATGCATGTAGAAATCTATGCACACCTACATGTATGCGCTGCATTAAAAATAACACACGTGTAATTAATCTTTAAAGAAACCAGCTCATTTTATTACAAGAACTATCTGGCCTGCATATTTCAACAAGCCAGGTTTTTTATGTCGAAGAAAATTACATTTAATTTTATTTTGCAACACTTAGCTTTCTTCACAACTAAAACTGTTTTGACAGCAGTGAATGAAAAAGTCATCATCATATAATGTCTGACTATAAATAAATGAATACGAAATCGTTGTGAAATAAACCGCCTGCATACAGTGTATGTGCATCTTCTGCACATATAACGAGACTTACGAGGCCGACACGAAATCCCGAACGTACAAGCAAGCAGGCTATGAAATGCCTGTGTGGGAACTGGAGAAATGATCAAAATGTTTCCCCCAATGAGATGCTTGTAATGGGGAGCATGCCCGCCGCCATAAACCGGTACTAAACATGTCATAAAAGCCAGTCTGATATGACGACCGGGCGGAATGATTGAAAGACCCACGGTGCGTGACAGTAGTCCTGTTGGCCACAAACGGAGCCATCAAACCACGTCACATGTTCTTTAATGCCATTTTTATAGACATCTTATCACATTAGCATTTTTTTTCGTCAATGGCAAGCACAAATGTAGTTACAACCTGCTCGTTTTTAGCTGTTCACGGCTTGTGTATACATGCTGTACACGCTTTGTTTGTGATCACTTCAAATACCTTACACGTGTGTTATTTCATGCTTCATTTTAATTTATGTTCATTCTTATAAAATACAATTCAAACAGGTTAACCAGGATCAGCAACCAGGATCAGCATCAGTCATGCCATGATTTGCTATGCATGGTTGTGGAATTGCTACACACAGGAATAGGGGGTGAGGGTGGGTGAGTTTTGAGGAGCATGGGGGGTCCATGCCAGAGCTCAAAATAGGAAGTAAAATATGGTTTGTTGTAGGATTTTTTTTTTTAAATAGCACACCAAAAGAAATATCTCCTGCTTTACAAAACAAACAAGCCCAACTAGAAATATCAAAGGCCATGGTATGTGAAATCCTATGAGATGGTACATATAAAAGACCCTTTGCTATACTAATGAAATGTTTTTACCGATTTCCTTTCTAAGACTATAAGTCAAATTTACCAAATGTTTGACATCCGATGATCGATGATGTGTGTTAAACAAAACAAACTCAGTGGACAATTCTACTGCCAACTAAGCTAGATCCCACAACTTTTTAAGAGGAAGTATAATTTTAAAATTACAGAGAGGAAATATATTACACAGCCAGTAGCTGTCCAGTGGGTGTGAATAAATCAGGATGGAGAAGTGGTCTGTGTTTTATTACCCTTTGAAAGGAATCCCAGGCAGCCGTCAATCTCAGATTAATGGAGGTATCATAGCCTGGTGCGACCTTTTCACTCGAGGTCCAACGGATTTCATCAGCATATTTAAATTCCTATTTTAGTATTTATCATGACATCTTGAGTACTCTTTAATGATGACATTTAAGAGCATTTGTCAAACTGAAGGGCACATCAGATAACAAGAGTTAAAAAATAATAATGCTACATGGGTAATTTAAAATTAAAATAGTTTAGCTGATATATACACGTACCTCATTAACATAATTGATGTGTGTGTGTCATCTGATGATGACATTAAAAAGTATAATTTGTCAAAATTAAGGGTATATCAGATAACAAGAATTAAAAAAAAAAAAAAGCTACACAATAATTTAAAACTGATATATTTAAATTTCAATAAAAATTGAACATAATTTAATGAGTTATTAACATATTTTAACATATATATGTTTATACATGTGAATGACAAATGAAGGGTTGCCATCATTATGAAGAAAAATAACAAAATTAAGCACAGTTCTACCAACAAAAAACATACAATGGGGAAAATGTGGTTTGATTCTGATTTTTAAAGCATTTCCTAATTAGTCACTTTTAGCCCTTTCACAGACAATTAATATGCAACTGTTAACATCTTTACTGCTAAGAGAAAAGAATGATAATGAAATCTATGCATTTCCACAGGCCCAAGGTACAGGACATCGCTTGGGTTCAAATGGTGGAAATAACAAGCTTTTAAAAACAGAACATCAAATTAAAATTCCTTTGTTCCTTCCAAATTCAATAAAAATGTCCTAACTCTGGCTGCCTGATGTATTTTCTGTCTTAAAATGCTTTGTCAATATCACAAGTAACATCGTAACAGCACTCGCTGACATAAATTGATTTTTGATTTGACATAAAAAATAAAATCCTTTTCCATTATTAGAAAACATGGTTGTGAATAATGTTGTTGGTAATACGACTGAGAATCTGAAGTGAAATATTGATGGGAGCCTCTGCATATATATATATTATGAAAGCTTAAAGCTGGTTTTAGTGTTAGTATTGATGTTGTCATTGCTAATGTTTCACTTTCTTTACTTTCAGCATTTTTACAAATAGGACGGCTACATCCATCATTCCTGCCTGTGGGATGGAGCACATGAAACATCCCTTGCTACTAATGAATAAATGTAGTACTAGTAGGTTTCATCTCTAAGAATACATGTCTAAATAAACAAATGATTGACATCCAGTAGCCGATGATTGATAAATCAATGTGCTCTAGTAGTGTTGTGACATAACACAAACTATAGCATCCATCATTATCAATAATCTTTAGCATCCATCATCATCAATAATCTTTTGACTGTCTATATTAATTCTAATCTTTATTTTGTGATGCAATTGCAGACAACTTTCAAAATGCTGGAATGTGAAAACAGGAGGGAGTGATCTTGTTAAATGATGAAAATGGATTCTGGAGAGGCTTACTGGTGCAAATTTGTAGAACTGCATGAACAACCATATGCCAGATCCACCATTTCTTTCAATATAACCATCTTACCATTTCTGTAATATTTACTGAATAAGAAATCCTAGCAATGTGTCTGATATTTAGGGGTTGGGTTTTTTAATAAATAATACAAGTATGTGCAAGGTATTAATCCCACTTTTAAGGTTGAGTAAAGTTTCAATTTGTTTAGGCCTCTTAATGGCATCTATAGAAAAGAGGCCTGCCTCGGTGGCGTCGTGGTTAGGCTATCGGTCTACAGGCTGGTAGGTACTGGGTTTGGATCCCAATTTAGGTATGGGATTTTTTAAGCCAGATACCGACTCCAAACCCTCCTTTCAAAATCTGTGTGGTCTTTAACCATATGTCTGACTCCATATAACCGTAAATAAAATGTGTTGACTGCATTGTTAAATAAAACATTTCTTTCTATAGAAAAGAGGATCTCAGTTACTAGGCATGGGGAACAAGCTAATGAGTTGGAAAAAAATCAAGACTTGTACATTGTGTTTGATCATGAAACTTCACATTATTTCTGTCTCTTTTTTAAAAAAGAAGAAAAAAACACAAATACAAACAAAATTGCTTATTTAAACTATACATTTTCATAAGAGTTAACCCTGTTGACTTCTCAATTGCATATTTGTCCAAATGCATCTCACTTCAATTTGTGTATGTTTGCAAAGTCAGTTTTCTTTCCCATCATTTGTTTACATTATTTAGGATCGAACCCAGTCGGTGGACCCATTAGGTTCATTCTCGTTCCAGCCAGTTCTCCACAACTGGTGTAACAAAGGTCATGTTTTGTGCTATCCTGCCTGTGGGAAGTGCAAATAAAAGATTCCTTGCTGCTAATCTGATAAGAATAGCCCATCAAGCGGCGACAGCGGATTCTCTCTCAAAATGTGTGTGGTCCTTAACCATATTCTGATGCCATATAACCATAAATAAAATGTCTTGAATGTGTTGTTAAATAAAGCATTTCTTTTCCTTCCTGTTTATATTTTTTTACCCACATGTATGATCAGTTATCTCTGAAAGCAATTATTGCAAAACATTTTAACTTTCTTTTGTTTTCAACACAATTTTCTTTTGTGATCCTGACATTTGTAAATAATGTTTTTCTGCGATCCTGAGAAGTCTCCCATGGAGACAGCTTGCCAGTGAGAAGAATGGACTGTGCATGGAGGACACATCTCTTTAGATGTTACACATGCCTCAGTGTCTGGCCTTGGGGCCTCCATCTGTTACCAGCTGGTTAGCTGGTCTCTCTGGCCGAACCATGGCAGTTCACTCCGTCAGACATATCAAAAATGATTGAAAGATACAAAAGGAAAATGCCACAGTTTTAATGACACATGCTGTTAACACCCATACTTAAGACCATGCACTTTCTGCCCTTTAGTTCCATTACTGTAGCAACCATATATACATGTACCGTCTTTGCCGGGAATTTAAGGCAAATTATCATTTACACTCGTCTTCCACACTCACATCGAATATTTAAGATCGGAAAATACATCAGCATGCATTACAAATTAAATTATTTTTTTATTTCACACTTCATGTGATTTTTTTTTAGTATGGCAATTAATTTATGTACATATATAATTTAAAAAATACTAGTTTTTAATAAAGAAAAACGATTTTAAATGTTTTACTCTTATATTTAAAGGTACATGTGCATAGCTGACAATAATTTTAATATTAAAACAATTTATTATTGGGGTTTTTATGTATAATACATGTATTTCTTGTTTTGAAAGCTCAAAATGTGCCACTTAATGGTTATTTAGAATATTTAAATACCAGGCTAGTTCTGGGTATGCAGAAAAGTTTACCAAAGTAACTAGTCAACTTAAAAACATTCAGAATTCCAGTTATTTTATAACAAATATTACTTAAAATTAGTTTGCCAAATTAAAATAAAATTATCCAGTTATTATTTTTAATTCCAATTGGCAATTTTAGTGAATGTCAATGCTACTATGTAGCCCTGATATATACAAGGTAGGGAATCAAAAGGAAAAAAACCCTAATGCAGATAAAACCGAGCTGAAACCTGATACAAGTAACAGAATACTGCATAGCAAACAAGGGGGGGGGGGGGGAGACCCACTGATTCTGCTGTTTCACATTAAATTCACTGTTTTGTGTTCACTTTTTGACATACAAGCCTGATTACAGTGTATAATGAAGCTTTGTTCTTTCCAGACAGTATCTGGCAGAAAACCACCACCATGGGTATCCGATGACCTGCAATTTAGCCACATGGGGGCGCTACCAGCTGTTCCCATTGCTGGGTACACTAATTACCACATTGAGAAAGGAAACTGCACTCCTGGCTTTGTCCCACCTCCATTGTGGAAAAGTGTGGCTCCCAGGCACTGATCACATAATCACACATAGGTGTGTGACTAGTATTATGTAGCTGATGTACTATTGTCTGCACAAATAATGATGTGTTAAATTTGTCAACAGTGTACAGAAAGACATAATGAGAAGTAAGCAAGCAACCTGTTTTGATTGGGAGTTTATTTCGAGCAGTAATCATTTCGAGAAGTCAGCAGGCAACCTGTTTTGATTGGGAGTTTATTTCGAGCAGTAATCAGGGACTAGAGTCCTATGACATGTTGTTAGAGCAATATTCATGTATGGCATTAACTCTAGTATTCATATTCACGTTCTTTGTTTACGTGCCCATCAGGGTTCAATCTGACATTCCATTAAATCACTAATAAGTAACTGAACTCGGTGACCGGTGTAGCGATTAAGTTATCATTCTTAAGGCTAGCAGACACTGGGTTCACACCCCAGTCAGTGGTTTCATGCCACTATGTGTATACACAGACTTCTCTCTCACTAACCACTAACCCACTGTCCTGGACAGGCAGACCAGGTAGCTGAAGATTGTGCCTATGATCATGTGCTTGAACCATACTTGGCTACAACTAAACAAAATAGGAAATATTTAAAATACGTTATTATATGTCATAATAAATTTTCCAAGAAGTTATTTAATTGAGTTTTATCGATGGTATTGAGAAAAATGTATCTCAACTTTCATAAATGAGAACATATTAAGAAAAATGCATCTCAACTTTCATAAATGAGAACATATTAAGATCAAAAAGCTCACAAACTGTGATGTTTACCAGCTTATTTTGATTAGCATGACTAACAATGTGACATAACGGTTTCTAAAGTTACGCAATAGTTAATGAGGGCACCAAGATAATCAGATATCAGATTTAATATAAAGACAGATAATGATTATTACCGTTCTCATCCCTAATATATATAGATATACTGCTGCAGCGAGTGGAAAATAGCAGCTTGCAAAATACCATGAAGATGTTATATAATGTTACGTACCAAAAGAATAAGAGCATGTAATTATATGTAACACGTTTGATAATTACATATATTGACGGTGAACAAAGTACAGAGTATGAGATATTAGGTATCCCAGAACATCACTGCAAATTAAGTCATCAGCTGCAACATGGTACGGGCAGCATGTCGTGACAGTCTAATGAGTGACAATATTTTTCAACACCTGTCGTAATTCTCAAAACATTTCTGTTTTATTAATGAAAATGTATTCAAATTATATGTTGTGTATGTACATACATACATATATACATATACATTATATAGACACACACATATATATATATATATATACATACACACACATATTTCATGAAATAACGGATTTCTTGTCAGAAAATAACCAAGTTTCTGCAGTTCTTACGGTTTGCCAGATAATTTAGTGAAATATATCCTGCTGACCCAGAGCGTGCCCTGATTTTAATTGTACATAATAAAAAGTCCATAATGTCATTTATTATCCATATGGTTCAAGATATAGTGTGAAATATAACCAGTATGACACACGAATCATGATTTCATGCGCACAACAAATTACATCATTTTGGGAAGCAAGGTCATATTTTTATACAGCACTAAGACCGGGTCTTCGGTCTTTATAATCGCTTAACAAAATGATGTAATTTCGTCATCTCCTTCTAGCTACATTTGAAACATTTTAACATGGCCTTTGTTATTCTTAAAAATAATATTATGGATAATGTAGATAATAAAGAAATTATTACATTTGTATGTGAATCGTATTGATTTAACGAACCTTGAGCCAGGACTAATGTATCACCCTCGCTGTCATTCGAGCAATATAAGAAATTATGACAGTTGTTTGTATAATACTCTCTATATCCACGAGTTAAAATGGGATTTGAATTCTTTATTTACTACTGGGCTATTAAAAAAGGTTTGAGATAAAATATGTTTTGGTTCGAAGCGAGCAGCTGTTCTACTTTACAGGTGATTAAATTACCACCTACACATACACTGCCAACTCGGTCACCTGCTTGGTTTTCTTTTTCCTAAATCATGAATCTCACAGTAACTGTAGATTTAGACTAATCAAAAACATCTTTGGCAAAAGTATATATTCATTGGAATCTACTTTGCCAGGTACAGATAAAACAGGATTTAGTACTGTGCTTGACGTTTAATGGACTGTTGGATGAACAACCTTCAAACGGACCCAAGTGCCCCACGATTAGCCTAAATCAGACATATCCACAGCAAGCATGTTTGAATATTTATTTGATGTCTAAGCATATTAATTTTGAAATCACAAATCAGGTAATAATTAAGGGTGAAACTTGGGGTGAGACAATATCGGATTCACAGGAAATTGGCATTTTTTTTTTTAGCTCCATGCATGATTCGATGTAATTCAATTTTCATGGTTTATTTTGATGTTTTTAAATGAAACATCAGCATTTTTGTAGCTTGCGCTCTGTTAGCAATCTTCATGACGAGATAAAAGTGGTTTGACTCCTTGGAAATTACTAAAATGTGCTTAGTTTAAGGAATATTTTATTAGCCACTTTAGACTAAATGTTGTAGCCACTTTCTATAAAAATTAGCAATTGGTTACTTTGGCCATGTATAGGGCAGACCTCTAAGAATTGACAATCTGTGCGACCCATTTATCGGTTACACAGAAATAAAACCAAGCAAACCCATTTCCTTTTGCTTAACCCACAATTATATTCAAGTAAATGCTGCTCCAAATTTTGCACTTGTAAACAAAAAATAGGTTACTCAAATTAGATTTACAGTGTGATCAAAACATGAACAAAACAATCGTTCTTGCAATTTTCAGACACCTGCAGGGTGAGCCTTGTTAAAATGAAAAAAGAAACAACATGCTGTAGCTACTTTGTATAAAAATTTGCAAAATTTTGGCAATGTACTGGATGAGCCCAGACCACTTGGTCTAATGGATTTCTCAACCCTGCTTGCATCTAGTGGCTGACAGTAATAAATAGTGGTATCCAAATAAAAACAAGACTGTACACATTTATCTGTGGCTAAGCTGACGTGTCATGTATGGTAATGCTTCAACCATGGTACAGGTAAGTTCCGGGAAAACTGGTTTTGACAAAAAAGATGAAAATGGCTAAAGGAATTCTTGAATGGTGGCATATGACATCTACGGGACACTCCCACCATGTTCCCAGTATTCAGAATTCCCAGTTTGCATGCATCTTGTCAAGTCAGGGCTTTGTGATTATGGTAGCCCCACTCCCATGGCTAGTGATATTCAATGTTGGGCTAGTAAATAATATCTATTGCCATACCCGACGGCTAGTGAAATTCCCCCTACTTTATATATTATATCCATGGGCAGGGCTTCTAGATTATGGTAGCTCAACTCCCATGGCTAGAAATATTAAATGTTGGGCTAGTAAATAACTACTATTGCCATGCCCAACTGCTAGTGAAAAACATTTGTCAAATGTTGCAGTTAAGTCTAAAGCTTATTTTATAAATATGAATATCCTGCCCTGACCCCAAACGTTAGTGTTTTTAAGCTCTATATCTCTCTTTAGGTGATATATCTGATTATCTCTATTATTTAGTAAAACTGTATGAACTTAAAAAGTAAAGTAGGGCTAGTGAAGCTAGTAAAATTTTAAATCACTGATCTAGTGGATTTAAAAAAAATTCTAGAAGTCCTGCACCTACGTAAAAAATAACACAGACCGGGTTATTATTATTATTATTGAGAATTATAGTCTGTTCATAGATAATTTGGCAAAATTTTCATCTGACCCAGAGATAGCCCTGACTTTATATATTGGTATTTTGTCTGCTTTCCAGACGGTTCGTCCTCTGGACATTTCGTCCACCATACAATTCATCCATTCACCTTGGACAATTTGTCCACTCAATTACAACATTTATACCAATGAATCTAAAACAATATTTCTTAGCCATTGAAATTATTTTTGTTTTGTGGTATATATACTATAGTATATGAAACAAACTATTAGCGGCACTATCAACTTGTTATGTCTGTGTCCATTATAGTACTTTATTGACATCCCTTGTCTTATTAAATGTTATTGTTTAGAACAAAAAATATAATTCAAAATGAAATAAGAACTTTTAGATTCACCACTGACAAGTATATATAACCATAATAATTGTCTCTTATTTCTTCTACGTTCACCTGGGTATGAATAAAGGCAGTGGTATGTACTATCCTGTCTATGGGATGGTGCATATAAAAGATCCCTTACTGCTAATTGAAAAGAGTAGCTCATGAAGTGGCCACAGTGGGTTTTCTCTCTCAATATCTATATATAAATATAAAATATACATGTGCATAAACAGCATTGAGAATTCAGTTTGCAGATTTGTTTTGCTCATATTCCGATGAACATAAAAGAAGTATCAGCCAATCCTAAATTTAATAATTATAGCTATCTGAATTCTCGTCTTGCTCCCAAGTGGAAGAATACTCAGGCTATTGTTTAACCCGTTTATGGTTTCCTAGTAGTAGTAGTTGAGGGCGAACAGTTAGGGGTGAATTGTCTTGGGGGCGAACTGGTACATGGGGCGGATAGGTCAAGCTGGGGGCGAACTGGCTGAGGGGCGAAACGTCTGGTACCCGTTTAAGGGCGCACATTAACGTAAGCCACTTTCTCAGTCAAGACCAATCATCCAATGGTCCAGACTAAAATTCTTGGGATGCAGTCGATTCGTCCACTGGACAATTCGTCCACTGAAAATTCGTCCACTGACGAACTCGAGACGATTCGTCCACTACAAAAAATCAGTTCCGGACAATTCGTCCACTGGGTTTTTATTTCCACGGTACATTTCGTCCACGGACTAAATAATGTGTACTACATGTATGTGGGGGCTAAATAAAGTATTAGAAATATTTTAAACCGTATTTTTGTTTGCCATGTCATAAATTTACAAAGGTAAAAATAAATTATATTGCATTAGAT
>JAECMU010113965.1:0-14165 GCA_016106625.1 Dracogyra subfuscus
ATATAAAAACCTTCCACATCAGTGTAATTAATCTAAAATATTGCAACTGGCTCCAGGGAAAGCCTTAAGCTAGAATCGTGCAACAATGCAAGGCAGCTAAAGAATACCACTTCAATTGTGTTAGAGCAAACCAAAATGCAGTAAAGGTTAGGTGATATAACCTCATGCTTCGTCATTGTCACCCACGGGCGCTTCGAGATTCATCCGAACGAAAAACAATGCTTGTTTTACCAACACCTCTTAATATGTATTTGATCATCTGTTGTAATGGTGTCAAACGCGACAACTATGACACAAAGTGAATAGTTAGACAGAGACGATAACAGCTGTGGTATCTACATGTACTTCTTCTTAGATTTAACAGAAAGTGATCTTTCTGATACGCCATTAGTAATATCGTTATCACTACAACGCTAACAAGAACACATATCCTATTCATCATCATCATCATCATCATCATCATCATCGCCATCAGTACAACAAGCATAATCAACATCCTCGCGATCACTACAACTACGACAACTACCACCATCATCATCGTCATCATCATCATCATCATCATGGCCATCAGTACAACAAGCATAATCAACATCCTCGCGAACACTACAACCACGACAACTACCACCATCATCATCGTCATCATCATCACCATAATTGCCATCAGCACAGCAAGCATAATCAACAACATCCTCGCGATCACTACAACCACTACCACCACCACCATCATCATCGCCATGATAACAGTTATTATATCAGACAGCAACATAATTTTCCAAGCATCCTGTTACCTAACGCAACCGCATACTTCGTCACTGTCAAGTTATCAGAGGCCGTTCACATCTCGCCATAAGTGTGGTTTACCATTCAACAAATAGCGTTTTCTTTCCCTTGCAGATTAATAAATGGTTCAGTGTTAAGACAGCGACGTTAGGTTACTCCGCGCGAACTGTATAGGAGAGGCATCGTGCGATCGCATTTCACGCAAACACACACCTGTGATCGTCGCTGTTACGAAACCCATTCACAATCATCTGTTAGAGCATTTTCTTTAAAATATCGCATAGACTCAGTCGTATATGCATACACCGTGACCCTTTCGTGCGTAAACTAAATCTGAAACTGTGCAATATGTAGGTTTTAAAGTCAATATGCTAAAGGAATGTGACATATCGAGGCAAAGGAATGTTAAATTTGCATGAATTTGAGATAAAAGGCCTTAATCTTAACAATCAATGATAAAATATTCAGATTCAGATACAAAAAAGGATTTCTTAAATTTCAAGCTATTTCTGTTAAAAAATGAAACACTGTACTCGAAGTTGTCGTGGGTCGCGTACAATCCGGATGTGTGTAATTCAGTCACAGAGACAAATACAAACGTCTTTTCACATCCTTGACTCGTTACACTGCATTACCTGGGTTCCGACTGAGAAACCAGTATAGCACCCAGAATGCTTCTTTATTTAGTGATCAAACTGAGAGCAGTCTAAGTACACCGCATGTCTGCTGCCCAAATTAAATGAAAAACGAGTACATTGCATGTCTAAGAGTCCAAATTGAGAAATATCTAAAGTATTCTGCATTTTTGGTCTCCAAATTGACAACAAATCTAAGTACACTGCAATGTTCATGTCCAGATAGAGTAAACTCTAAACAAAGCTGCACATCTAGTTTTCAAATTGAGAAAGATCTAAAGAAAATGATCCAAATAAGGCATGTATGTTAAAATATAAACGTAGATCAAAGTCAGGGTCATGATTAAACTTGCTAATGAAAGCAATCTGTGTTTATGTATGCCCGTCGTGGGCACGGGTTTTGATGCAATGTATGTGCAATATTTCACATACAAATAAAACAAGAAATGGTAAAGACCAGAATCCTTAAAGAACAATCCAAGTGGAGAAGCTAAATCTGAACTCAATTTATTTACGTTTATATCAGATATATGTTTTCTTGACAACATACATTATAATGACTATCAAGTTTAAAAAAAAAAAAAAAATCTATATCACCAACTAATCAAATTAATTCATTAACTTTATTAAGGCCCAACAGCAAAATCTAATATACCTGCCTAAGATTAGCAAATACACAACTCATGTTCAGTAAAAAAAAAAAAAATCTAAATATTTTACGACACAGTTACTTACCCCCCAAACATAAATTTCCAATGTTAAATCTTTGTCAGTGACACAAAGAAAGCTGCACGGCGTGTACGTAGTTCCTCACATGCAGTCTTCTTAAAATACTCCCGACAACACGATCCCCAAAAAACTACACTTTGCTCACAAGTCTTGTTAAGCATTAAGTATTCACATCACTTCCCATGCGGCAACTCAACTACATGACTGGCTTGTTAAAAGGACAGAAATGAGTATCGTCTGAGTCCTCAGAAAACCTTCACCACTGCACTCAGTGGAGTGAAGCGATAATATGTAACGTCGAAAACTCGTCTCTTTGTGTTATATATAATATATTCAATGGCCTGTCACTCGATCGTATTTTCCACGCCCACCTGAGAAACGTCTTGCACTTTTCCGGGGCATGTGCGCTCTAAATTCCTCAGTGGATACGATAACGAAAACAAAGGACCTAGATCACGATATAATACGCATAAATTTCGAAATGAATATTCCTAGGACCTCCAACAAACCCCTCCCCTCAAAAACTATCAAAACATGTAAGATAAAGAATTAATACCTTCATTTTAAGGTGTGACTATCGGTAACCCGATTCTGAAACTTCTGCATTGTCGTCTGCAATAAACCTAAAGGGTTACATATCACTCCATAAAATACACGACAGTCATTTCCAGTTATACTCTTAAAGGGACATTCCCGAGTTTGCTTCAATGTTTAAGATGCTATCGACTAACATATTAAACATATTTGTCGGCATATAATATTAGTGGCTGTATATTAAACGTGTTTCTGATCGTTCTAATATTTATACTAGGTTAGATATCTTTTTATTTCCTACAAATAATTTGTTTTCGTACGTACAAAATTATTTGAAGACAAAATCCAGTTTGGGCTTCATACAAATATTAAAACAACCAGAAACACATTATATATACAGACACTGATATTCTAAACAAGAAAATATACCTAATATGTAAGTTTAATCGTAGAAATATTTTATTATTCGGAAACATCTTACAACGCAGCAAATTCGGGAACTTCCCTTTAATATATTGTTATCGTTTGATTCTTCTTTTTGTCCCTCTGGGATTGTTACTAATACTGATATAAGTTAATTTCATTCTTTTTAATATTTATATCACTTATACAAATACAAGTTATACAAGGATTTAGTTTAGAAGAATGTTTTTATTGAGAAAAAAAGAATCCAAAAAAAAAAAAAAAAGAATAAAAAAGAGAGATCACAACAGAGCTATTGGAAATGGCATCCGGGAGGCCACCTCGTTCGTTCATTCGTTTATTCATCCATCCATCCATCCATCCATCCATCCATCCATCCATCCATCCATCTACCCATCCATCCATACATCCATCCATTCATTCATTTATCTTTTCATTTCATCTTATGCCTGTGTTTATATCCCACTAAGGTTCATGCACGCTGTCCTTGGCACACACCTCAGCTCTCTGAGCTGCCTGTCGAGGACAGTAGGCTAGTGGTTAGTTGTTAGTGGTTAGTGAGAGATAAGTCGGTGTAGTGGCCTTACACCTACATAACCACCGTGTCGCTAAACTCACTTTAGGTGGGAGCCGGTACCGGGATACGAACCCAGTACCTACCGGTTTCATGTTCTATGACTGGTTGGCCACCTCGGACCATTGGTCACCAGTGGTACAATCACAAAATCATATGCATCCTGGGCTATTTTTGGGCACAGCCAGTGCACCACGACTGGTATATCAAAGGCCGTGGTATGTGCTATCCTGTATGTGGGATGGTGCATATAAACGATCCCTTGCTGCTAATCGGAAAGAGTAGCTCATGAAGTGGCGACAGCAGGTTTCCTCTCTAATACCTGTGTGGTCCTTAACCATATGCCTGACGCCATATAACCGTAAATAAAAGGTTTTGAGTGCGTCATTAAATAAAACATTTCTTTCTTTCTTTCTTTCTTTCATATGCATCCTAAATGGATGGACTACTTGTAATCTTCCATGTTATTGGCTGAGTATTTTAACACAATTCGTGGAAAACAGGACATACGTCTAATTCTTTTATTGCTCAATGCAAATCGTCATCGTCATAAGAGACGTGGGGTTTTTTGTTTTTTTTAAAAATCTATTTAAAGAAAAACAATCGCAGTTGCCCAACCGCGATTAAAACCCGGAACAACGCACGTCGCTCCATCCGCATACCCAAAAATGTCCGGAATGTGCTTGGTAACGCAGAGTCGTGTGTCTGGCGAGTGGTAGGTGTTTCCTGTCCACCGGTCTCTAATTATTGGACAATGCCTGGCGCGGGCAAACTACTATTTTGTTCAACCTCCACCGCTCTCCGCAATCCCCGTCAAAGGAACGCAAAAGTTGCGATACTAGCATTAGACGTGTCGTCGTGCACCACACAATATCGTCGTCGTTACCGAAGGAATTTTATCAAGACTGTAGCGGGTATTGTCGTCTGTTAATTGCACTGGCGCGAGACTTAAGCAAGACTTGTCAGAAGATAAGAGTGCTGTATTAAGTCCTCTTAGGACGATCTAGCTTTTGTTTGAGACGTCCTCGAGTGACAATAAGAGCGGTAAAGATGAATTCTAAAAATGTTTCTGTTTTGTTATTTAAGATGGCAGACCCGCATGGCTGGGTATGTTGTGTATAGGTCATGCGAAGGAGATAGTAATAAGGATGGCTTGCACTAAATAAAAAAAAAAAGTTATTCTCATGTCTATAACCAACTGAAGTTCAAGCACGCTTTCCTGGGTCCACATCCCACATGTCTGTCCAGAATAACGGTCAATGGTTAGATGTTAACTTGTTGTAACAAACTGTTGACTGCCTTATGAATGTATAGCCCAATATTATAAATGTTAATGAACTGAATGTCTATCTATCCGTCTGTCTATGTCTGTCTGTTTACATTTCCGCTGAAAATAGTCTGACGCTGGTATTTTCCGGAATCAAGAAAAATCTAGGGATGGCGAGGATGATGTGGAATTTTAAATTTTATGCTACAGACATTTCATAGATAATCTCGAACTCGTTATGATGGTCGTAAAGCCAAATTAAGGTTAATGTTCACAACAGAAGGCTGCAAGCTACCAAGAGTTAGAGAAGGTGGGTATGTGGGTGTGTGGGTGTGTGAACTTTGTGACATGCTTCCATCAGAGAACTGTTCAAGCACGCCTGTCGTGGACACAACCTCTGATTTCGCCAGTTTTGTTCATGTGGAGATGGGAGGGGGAGAGGGAGGTGGGCTCCATTTGGGCTATTTATCGTTCTAGCCAGTGCATAACAATAAGTGTCTGACACCATACGTATTAAGAAAGAGAGAGAGAGAGAGAGAGAGAGAGAGAGAGAGAGAGAGAGAGAGAGAGAGAATAATAATCCACAAAATAAAAATCCAATTATTTGGCCCCACAAACGTCTCACGCTAAACAAAAAGAGGCAAACCAAATTAAGGCAGTGTTCCATTATGTGCAATAATAAAGTACATTTGAAATGCACCGAATGGCGGGACGCGACGAAGTACCTGTTTGAAAGAGACACCTCATTTATTACAGGTGTATTTAAAGAATGTCGCTTTCTCTTCAGAATTAATCGTAAGTAAAGGCCAAACTCCATTTAAGTACAAGTGGGTTGTTTGTTACTCTTTCAAGATACCTATTCACTAACAAGTGGGTGAATGGGCGGATCGAGAGTGGAAATAGCATAGGAGGAGCTATAATTTCCAATAATAATAATAATAATAATAATAATAATAATAATAATAATAACAAGCAATGCATGTCCCCTACGGCACCTAACAAATTTTCGTATCTCCTAAATTCAAGGGACATAATTGTCAGAAATGTGTAAATCGTCTTGGAAGTCAAACTCGATCTGTAACGGTGTATAAAAAGCTTTAAATGCACGCCATGCCTGTTCAACATACCAGGCATTGTGAGCAAAACATCAGAAAAATCTATGTGGGACAGACGGACGGACAGATGGGGAGACAGACAGACAGACAGACAGACAGGACAGGGATGAAACCTATAGTCTACTCTGGTTGGATCGATAATGGACTAATAATAATAATAATAGCAATAGTAATGAGACAAAGAAGAAGATTAACAACAACAAAAACCAGCAACACAACAAAGAGAGAGAGAGAGAGAGAGAGAGAGAGAGAGAGAGAGAGAGAGAGAGAGAGAGAGAGAGAGAGAGAGAGAGACATAGAGAGAGAAGAAGAAGAAGATGATGATGTTGAAGGAGGAGGCTGAGGTGGAGGTGGAGCGGAATAGCAGGAGGCGTAGGAGTAAACTTAACGGAAGAAAGCCATATCATTTCAAGGACAGACACCCAGAGGAACGTTTTATTATACGATTATGCGGTAACGCTGTTATGAGATACCCGCACCACCCACGCACGCACGCACCCACCCACCTCCACACATGGCCCATCCTCCAAAAGTGTGGCAGTATTTTATCGACAGTCACCAATCAATTACAAAATCGCCACATTTAAATAGTGAGGCACGTGTTTTCCACTGATCTTAATATAAACTGTTCTAAAAATTATGCATATACTTACAGCAAACTATTTGTACTTGATACCCGAGTTAAGAATTGTTTATATATCTGGAAGAACGTTTGAAGTCATTAAAATGGAATGGAATGTATATTTAACGACACACATTCAACCGTCGGCTATGGGCGGCAATGTGTAAACGTTTTGCATATCTATAAAATATTTATTGCACTAAACATTTTCATAAAAATAGTGCTATTGCTGTTAAACAAACCAAACTATTCGTGTGTGTGTTTTTGGTGTTTTTTTATTTGTTTAAAAAAATGTTAGTAATGAAGCAACATTAAAGGCATATTGTCACCGACCACTGACCTATTTAATGGTCTAACAAAGTATTACCTGAACAAAAATAATTTGAATTGTCACTAAATGTACTTTATTCAACCATCTTCATAATCATCATATTCCATTTATTAATGATATTATGTAAAACTAATTGAATTATGGCAATGGTCCATAATTCGAAAACTAAAACTGCCGAGAGGGTTTCCTTGTATATCACTTCATCATGATTCAGTTAAGGTGATGCGATAGCTAAATTTGGTTTCTAACAATTAACGTGATTTTTATTTATTATCCATTTTTAGAGAAATACGGTCCTTAAATCAGTGACAGTATGCCTTTAAGGCACAAAGTGCTAAATACAAGTATCAAAGCAATGTAAACTATGTCGACTGTAAGAGGTTCTACCATCCTTATTTTATTGGTCATTGGTTAATATTACACAATTTGATTTGTGCCACTTAAAATAATACGTAAATTTCATCGTATGCGATATGACGAATAAAAGTATCAATAAACCAAAACCTGACTCCGTGGTGTCCTGGTTAAGCCATCCGACATAATGCTGGTAGGTACCGGGTTCGCAGCCCGGTTCCTGCCTCGGTGGAGTCGTGGTTAAGCCATCCGACATAAAGCTGGTAGGTACTGGGTTCGCAGCCCGGTACCGGTCTCAGTGGTGTCGTGGTTAAGCCATCGGACATAAGGCTGGTAGGTATGAGTTCGCAACCCGGTACCGGCCTCAGTGGTGTCGTGGGATAAGCCATCGGACATAAGGCTAGTAGGTATGGGTTCGCAACCCGGTACCGGCCTCAGTGGTGTCGTGGTTAACCAATCGGACATAAGGCTGGTAGGTACAGGATTCGTAGCCAGGTACTGGCTCCCATCCAGAGCGAGTTTTACCAACTCAGTGGGTAGGTGTAAGGCAACTACACCGACTTCTTTCTCATTAATCACTAACAACTAACCCACTGTCCTGGACAGACAGCCCAGATAGCTGATACGTGTGCCCATGACAGCGTGTTTGAACCTTAATTGGATATAAGCGCGAAAATAATTTAAAATTGAGAATAAACGAAATCGGCAATTCGGGAGTTTCTCAATATCCATTGTATAAATTTCACGCGTGATTTGTCATGTCATTTAAATATGCTACTACAAAACGTTCTTCTGAATTCCGTGAATGTGACATATTCATTCAGAAAGTATTACAAAATACTATACTATTTTGCAGTTATATGAAACCATTATTTTCTATGGATATTTTTTTCTTTTGGATCTTGAGTTGGTCCATTGGGCTATTTCTCGCTCCAGCCAGTGTACCACGACTAGTACAGCAAAGGCTGTGATATTGCTATCCTATCTATGGGATGGTGCATATAAAAGACCCCATGTTGCTAATCGAAAAAAAATATATATTGTATATTATCCAACGTACTTCGCCGTTAAAGCGGAGCTAACACTCTCGCTCGTCATCACTCTCCTGAGACTAGTTCAAGAAGGGTGATTTGTAGCTCACCGTATCATACAAATTATAATATATACATATTATAATATTTTAAATGACTCACCATAATCCAAATTAGGTGAGTAATTAATAAATTCCACTCAATTTATTTATTGCTTTTGGCGGTGAATGGTATACACGATCCATTGCTGTTTGTTCTGAAGATTACGCCTCAGAATTAATAAATGTAGGTTTGGTTCTTTTCATTCAAAAACTGATTATTAATTAACCAATGAGTACTATAGATGTCGTTAAATATAATATTCATTTACTATAACATGATTTCCAAGTTACCCCATATGACATATGTTAACGTTTTAGACAATAGTGTCATAACATCGGTATTAACATAACAATCCAGTGCTATTCTTTGTGTATAATTTTGCCCTCGGTTTGCATTGACACTGTCATGTTATTTTATATCTCTGTGCACATAAACTATAAACATTCGGCTGACCCAATAACATAACAGTACAGCATGCGTGTGTAAATATTAAATACACGCTGAACTCATCCTATGACGTTGACCTTGCGAATTAAAGACGTCCGTCTCCTAATGCCGATTAAAAACATTCTACTGGATGTCAAACATTTAGTAATTTTGACATAAAGTCTTCAGAGAGGAAAGCGACAAAAATCAATTATTAACAAGGTATCTTTTGTATGCACAATCCCACAGACATGATAACATATACCAAGGCCTTTGATATACCAGTAGTATTGTATTTGCTGGAACGAGAAATGGTCAAATGGGTCATCGGTGGGGATCGATCCTACACAGAGCGCTTTATAACTGGGCTACGATCCGCCTCTTCCTAATACTGGTTGATTTAAATGCGCCAGTGTGGTTACGAAAGATCACTGTGTGTGTGTATGCGAATTCTAGGAAACGTACTTTGTCCTGAAGTTGGTTTAAAATTATTTAACTTAAGCAATGGTTTTACGAAACTAATGCTTAATAATAAATGCTTTTCTAGTAATTGAATTTGATGTAGTTCAGTCAATGATTTGTTTAACGACACCACTAGAGCACCCTGATTTATTAATCATCGGCTATTGGTAATTTTGACATATAGTCTTAGAAAGGAAACCCGCTATTTTGTTTCAGTTAGTAGGAAGGGATCTTTTATATGCACCATCCCACAGGCAGGATACCAGTCGTGGTGCACTGGCTGAAACGAGAAATAGCCCAATGGGCCCACCGACATGGATCGATCCCAATCCGACCGCGCATCAGTCAGTGGAGTAGCGTAGCGTAGCAATAGTAATATATATTGTTTTTCAATAACTAAGGAATTAACAAAGTAAATAAGTAACTAACTAACTAACTAACTAACTAACAAGTATTCAATCAACTATGAAATGCAACCGTGCTACATTATACCACACTTACGACTAACTTAAAACTTCTATGAAAAATAGATAAAATATAAGCAATAATTTAAAAATACAGGAAAAACCTACCCAAAACCCTCAACCAAACAAAACAAAACTCAACGAAAACCGAAAGACGTCCACAATGTTTAAGCTTTACCGACATAACAATAATAATAAAATAATCGCACAAAAACACCTTGATACTACATGCGACAATCATATTCAATAGAGATATGTAAATCGTACATTTAGAATGCAGGAATGTTATACATGAACGGACACTCGCAAAGCGACACTTTGTTCAGCAAACAAATTCCGAAATAGTTTTATTGTAGATCATTCAAGTGTGATTTAAAATTCAAATGGAAGTGAATACATTGGAGTAAAATGGGTCAGGACGGATTTGCCTAGACCTTTTGAGAATAGATATATCCGGACTTGACATTTGTGCAGGATTCGGTATACATAAACGATTCTCGCACAACATTTTTGAACATAATTTATACTGCTCAGAGAAAAAAAAAACAGAGACAGGGAGAGAGAGAGAGAGAGAGAGAGAGAGAGAGAGAGAGAGAGAGAGAGAGAGAGAGAGAGAGAGAGAGAGAGAGAGAGAGACGGAGACAGACAGAGATGAGGGAGAGGCAAACATACATGAAGACGGAGAGAGACATATAGGGGGTGGGGTATAGGGGGTGGGGTAGAGAGTGTAAGAGAAAGGGGACAGAGGGATAGTGAGAGAAACACACACAGGGAGAGAGAGAGAGAGAGAGAGAGAGAGAGAGAGAGAGAGAGAGAGAGAGAGAGAGAGAGAGAGAGAGAGAGAGAGAGAGAGAGAGAGAGAGAGAGAGAGAGAGCGGGGGAAGGGAGACAGAGACAGAGATACAGATAGAGAGAGAAACAGTGAGATACAGATACAGAGAAACAGAGGGAGAGACAAGCAGGAAGATGAAGAGAGACAGACGGATAAGGAATGTGGGTAGACAGAGGGGTGGAAGAGGGACAGAGACAGACAAATACAAATGGTGCAGAAAGAAACAATGAGATATAAAGACAGAGAATGAGACAAACCTTTACAGAGGACAGGGTGGGAGGGTTGGTTTTGTTTAACGACACCACTAGAGCACACTGATTTATTAATAATCGACTATTGGATGTCAAACATTTGATAAATGTGACACATGGTGTTAGAGAAAACCAGCTACATGTTTCCATTGGTAGCAAAAACGTTTTATATGCACTTTCGCCCAAACAACAACACCAAGAAGCAAATAAAAGGAGGACTAAAGTTAATAGAATACAACAATAATATAAAACTCAACGATTTCTTTTTATAATTTAACTTTTAAAAAACCCATTTCAAATGGGTTGATAATAAATATCATCTCTTTGTGTTGCACGCAGTTAATGGACCAGTTATCGCCCAAGGCTCAATAAACACCCTTTACAAGTTACGAACTATGTACTGGAGAGGAATCAAACCATAACATGAACGTACCTCGGTACAAAAACTCACCATTATATAGGCCAATTAAATATAATAGATAAAAAGTATACAAAAATACTCCCACACACCAAGCACAAACCACACAAAAAATCTTATCATTTAAGAAAGAGAGAACGAAGCACAAAACATAAAAAAAAAAAAAAAAATGAAAACACACACTTCTTCAAAAAGGTTTAACAATATTAACGGTAGGTGTTTTTATTTTATCTCTTATCAATTGCATTAAAGGGATTGTTCTGAGTGTCCTGCATTATAAGATGTTTCCGACTAATAAAGTCTCTTAACGTCTACAAATACGCATTAAGTATATGTTCTTGTTTCGAATATCAGTGTCTGTATATTCAATGTGTTTCTGGTCGTCTTAATATTTTTAGGAAGCCGAAACTGGCTTTTGTTTTCAAATACTTTTGTACGAAACAAAACAAAACAAAAAAAATGAAATTTAACCTAGTACAAATACTAGAACGATCAAAAACACGTTTAATATATAGCTACTAATAGTTTATGCAGAAACATATATTTTATTTGAAACTACAGCCGTTAGACAGTTTCTATTAGTCGATAACATCTTAAACATTGCAGCAAACTCAGGAATGTCCCTTTAAACAGTATGCATGTACTACACATTAACCAAAATCTCTTTGAATGAACATATCAACACACATGTGTATTTAAACCGGCTAACTCCGATATCGATCGATCGTTCTGACTAGCCATATCAAACAGTGTCTGTAAAATAAATTTGACCACAGAGGCGCTTTGTGAAAATCCCAAACCCACACAAACATACAGACCGACCAATGACCTTCACATTGGTCGCCGAGAGAAATTTTCAAGGAAAAAAGTTTTGTTTTGTTTAACGATACCACTAGAACACATTGATTATATTAATCATCGACTATTGCAAATAAAACATTTAGTTGGTTTTTAAAAAAAT
The DNA here is from genome assembly GCA_016106625.1 of Dracogyra subfuscus. Taxonomy (NCBI): domain Eukaryota; kingdom Metazoa; phylum Mollusca; class Gastropoda; order Neomphalida; family Peltospiridae; genus Dracogyra; species Dracogyra subfuscus. The sequence continues at coordinate 12,312 of JAECMU010113965.1, forward strand.
TTGTAGTCTTAAGGGAAACCCGCTACATTTCCCCCCACTAGGCAGTACATCACATGCCACGGCATTATATAGGCCAAGTAAAGAATAATAAATAAAACATACACACACAAAATGCCCAAACACCCCCAATAAAACATAAACGAAAATGAGTCAAAAAAGGAAAACAAAACAACTCCGGCCCCACCAACCCCAATAAAAATAAATAAATAAATAAAAATAACAGCAACAAAAACGAAACCTTCCTGCTTTGTGAACAACCTAGCAGAGAACCACGACAATCACCATTGCACGGAAATGTAGTAAAACAACCCCGTACACGATATCTGATGACGTGTAGGAAGTATCCATTTACTGAACAACAGTTTACGAACGACCAAATTCGTGATAATGTAATAATATCGAATGATTTTCCGGATTTGTTTTTTATCCACTACTCCCTCGTCTAAAAAGAAAAAAAGACACACCTAAAGCAAGTCAAATACGAGACTCAGAATAATTTGACTACAAATATAACCTCTTAATAAGAACAAACATCTAAACAAACAGAAAAAACCCACACACAGAAAAACAACCCAGAATGTTTAAACCTGTGATTTGTTTTGTTTTTGTTTTGTAAACAGCGGTATCGATCGTCTTTCTTGCTCTAACTCCTTACGCAAACTGAAAAAAGAATTTTAAATATTCCCACTGTTATGGTTCCGTAGCTCTCCCTCTAAGGTTCTATTTAAGAAAAGCAATGTGCTAATAACGACACATTAGGCCCCAATGTACTCAAGGTGTTGAGATATTGTTGGATCTTATGATAATTTATGTCGCTGTAATAAAATAAATAAATAATAATAAACAAAAAAGAATATAACAAAACAAAACAACAAAAAAACATTAAAAAAAGCGCAGAAAATACCCAACAAGTTGTGTAACTCAAACAATTCACCTGTCAGAGAGAGGCTGGCTTTTTCTCGAATTAAACGAAACATTTATTTTATTGACAAAATTTCAACTTCAGACGAGGGCTGAAAACGGATCTTCTGTACGCCTTTTCCTATAAACAGAGCATGAAATACCACTGCGTTTAATATGCCAGTCGTGGAAAAGTCCAATGCGTCCACTGGACTCATTACCCCTTTTGACCAAACGAAAGGTTTAGCACATCCCTGTTCAGTCTTCCTGATGTTAAATTACAAAAATCGGTACTGCGTTCAGTAATAATGAATGACGCTTACGTTCGCGTACTATTCGTGGAAAAGTCCAATATGTCCACTGGACTCATTACCCTCTTAACGAAAGCTTTACCACACCCCTGTCCAATCTTCCTAATATGTAAAATTACAGAAATCGGTACTGCGTTCAGTGACAGCGAATAACAGTTACGTTCGCCAACTATTTCGATGGTCATTCGGTTTAACGTCGGGCGCAAAAAAAAAAACACACACCAAAAACTCGTCTAAAGCATGTGTTTTTTTCTGCTCTGCAGTGTGGCTGAGCGCAACCCAATATACATTTGTCTTTCTGGTGTTCTTATCCGAACAGACAATAGGGAAAACAAATATTTTCAAATGTCAACTAGATGTAAAATCTCTGCACAATGCAGTACGTCCACCGTACACCACAGGTAGCTTCAAAGCCAGTCAGTGTGGTTTGATGAGGGCTTGAGAATTCTCGAAGTGTTTGTTGGTTGTCTTACATCACGGTGAAGCATCGACACGAGTGACACGGTAAATTCAGCAGTCAACATTGATGTCACGTAACATGCAGCCACGACGCAGCCCAAAACACAGAGGGCAAGAGAAAGAGATATAATGAGAGATAGAGAGAAAGAGAGAATGAGGCAGAGAGAGAGAGCGAGAGAGAGAG
>JAECMU010113990.1:521-12729 GCA_016106625.1 Dracogyra subfuscus
ACATGGAACTGCCACTGTTACAGATGTATGGTGTTAGTGGAACTGCCACTGTTACAGGCGTATGGTGTTAGTGGAACTGCCACTGTTACAGACGTATGGTGTTAGTGGGCTGGCTCTCTGCACATGGAACCACAATACATCACAGACCTTCATAAACAAATGGCCAACTTTGTAGCCAGCTACTTTGACATAAACATAAATATATTTTTTCTGTTATCATGCCAGCCTGGGACATGCTCAATTAAGCACATCTGTTAGTCGTTGGTGCAGATTGTTCCGCCCAGGCAGTGATGTAAGAAGAGAAATAATGCTAATATAATGGTTTACTGCTACATGCAATGCTTACACACATGTGTTCCTCCATGCATGCAAACAATTAAGTTATGCACTTGGATGAAATATATCATTCTCCATGTTCTCATTGAATAATGTAGCTTGTTTGGTAAATACAACTGATGTATATTGATAGCTCATTGTCTGCCATCGCATCTGTACATCTCTTGGAAATATAGCTAGCATTTCACAGAATACCAGTTTATTTGTTACATTGTCAAATGGCTTATGTTTTATCTTCAGTAATAAATATCATTACCCATATGGTTACAGATATCTTGGTACATATTAAAGTGATAAGTCCCACTAGAATGTCAAGTGGGATTTAACACTTTTGACATCACACGATGATGTCACACGATGTCACATGATGACATCACATGATGATGTCATCAACTGGCACACTGCAACCTTGCAGGAACATTAATGAAATAAAATGATTGATATAAATTAATATCAGTTATGGGTAATAAATAGGATATTTAACTCACTACCATTTTGTGTCATGTTTATGTCCCACGTGAAATAATTTTCATTGTCACTCACTGAATTGTGACTATTGAAAATTATTTCACACGGGACATAAACATGATGTGATATGGAAGCTTGTGTAATTTATGTTTGGATAGGGATAAAATACTTCCCTCATTCTAAATTGTTCACTGTTACAGGAAACCCCTCTATTCTGGAAACCATGGGACAAAGTAAAATGTCAAGTTTTAAGAGCAGGTTTTTTGCCACAAGGTCAAATGAGTATGGTGCCATACCCATATTTCCTTGCACATTTTTAAAGTCGACTTTAAAAAAAATAAAAAAATGGGAGTACCCTCACATATTGTTGACTGGTTGTATTCAGTTCCATAGAGCCACATCCAAAATGTTCTATCTGGCAGAAACACTGAAGAGGTATATGTGCTTTAGAGAAATTCTATTTTGTATTGATCTTTATAAATGGACCATAAAAAATTTCAGGTTTTGAAGGAATTCCAGTATTATCTGGTTTTGAAAGGTTTTACTACATGTACAAGTAACAACATTATATTTCTATTGTAATTGCATACACAAGACAAAAATTTAAATATATGATTTGAAAAATAGTAAGCTGGTATACATATCAGCATTCGAAATAAGTATTCTTCTGTTTGTCCTGACAAGTGAAAATCTATTCGGACAAGCCAAGTGTACCTTGGTGGAAATGTTCATTGCAGTTTCATTTTAAAAATTAAAAACATCTTCCTTGTACTTGAATAAAATAAACCATTTATTTGGATAAGTGAAAATATTGACGGACAAGTACATTTCTAGATGCATTTGTCAGCTTGACTAGTAAAAAATTCTGCTTATAATATTTCTATCACTGCATATGTGGTTCTATTTGACAGTGTAGAATTACATTTACAAAGAGGAGATAACTACTGTGAGAGATGATTTGGAAATTACAACCATAGCAATTAACAATGGATGTTGGCAGAGCCGTGGAGACAGCCACAGCATCCTCAGTCTCTACTGGCAATTTTAGTGGTATGAAAACATGGTAATTGATGTTATTAGCTATTTCAAACTTCAGTATCAGAATGTGTTTGTCACAAGAGTTATCTCCCTTTTGTAAATGTAGTTCTGTTTTGTCAAGTGTAACAAACTGAGTGACCTTTTAAACAGATTCAAAACTGACATATTACACATAATAAAATCACAAATGTACTCTTATTATGTTGTACGTACATGTACACATATCAATATCCAAAAATCTATATTTTGTAAAAACTGAATAAAGGTAGTCTAGCTTGTAATGTGTTGCATGGTGCACATATAGACATCAAAGCAAGCATTGTGTCCTATAATCGATGTTCAAGTTACATACCTGGTAACCTATGGGTTACACACCAGCCACGTTGGTGTCGTGGTTCTGCTGTCGGACATATAAGTGGGCTGGTAGGTACTGGGTTTACAGCCTGGTAACTGCTCCCACCCAAATCGAGTTTTAATGACTTCTCTATCATTAACCACTAACAACTAACCATTAACCCATTGTCCTGGAAAGATAGCCCAGATAACTGGGGGGGTGTGCCCAGGACATTGTGCTTGAACCTTAATTGAATATAAGCATAAAACATTGTTTAAATAAATGAATGTATGATTACAACACTTGACATTTGATAACCTGTACAACCATTCTCAACTTTGTTGACATGTGATAACCTGAACAACCATTCACAACTTTCTTGATATGTGATAACCTGAACAACCATTCACAACTTTCTTGACATGTGATAATCTGAACAACCATTCACGACTTTCTTAACATGTGGTAACCTGAACAACCATTCGCAACTTTCTTGACCTGAACAACCATTCTTGATTTTCTTGATATGTGATAACCTGAACAACCATTCTCAACTTTCTTGATCCGAACAACCATTCTTGATTTTCTTGATATGTGATAAGCTGAACAACTGTTCTCGGCTTGCTTGACATGTGATAATCTGAACAACCATTCTCGACTTTCTTGATCCGAACAACCATTCTTGATTTTCTTGATATGTGATAACCTGAACAACTGTTCTCGGCTTGCTTGACATGTGATAATCTGAACAACCATTCTCGATTTTCTTGACCTGAACAACCATTCTTGATTTTCTTGATATGTGATAACCTGAACAACTGTTCTCGGCTTGCTTGACATGTGATAACCTGAACAACCATTCTCGATTTTCTTGATATGTGATAACTGGTGAAAGTTGGGGCTATGGAGTTTTGGATATTCCGCAGGATTAAGTCAAGAGAGAAAAAGGTGCACAATTTTTGTGAAGGAATTTTGGCGCAATTTTGATGATCGTTCTAAATGTGAAAAGTGAGGAGAGCTAGTAGGTTTTGATTCTTAGTGGTTCGAGAGTAGCTTTTTTTTTATGACCAACGTCTTGTCATTTGGCTGGTGCTCTGCATAAGAGGTACAGGAAATTACTACAAACTAACACAAATCCCTAGCTTCCACTGGTTTGACTGTCAAATCTAATGCCAACTGCTGTTTTTAATTGATGAGATATAAAATTTACTTATTTTGTGAAAGTATTTCAGTGTGATCTTTTAAAGTTTCATTTGCGAGACACATTAATTAATAAAACTACACATTTTAGTGTGTTCCAGTCCCAACACAATAATATGATGACACATTGGACCGATTTCATGTCTGGGTATCGTAAAACCAGGTTATATGAAAACCTAGGTTTAACAGGCCACAGAAAGAAAATACCAATTAACAAAGAAAACACTCTGTTTATTATTTAAGTATGTCTGTTAATTTATGTATAAAACCTAAGACTGTTATTTTAACACTTTGACAATGGTAGTTTATTTAGTAATGAAAAATAATATATACTTGGTGCTGGCTTACTGGGGTGGATATTATTACAGAACATTGCGGTGCATCCACAAAAATAAGGTATGTTGCATCCGCAAAAATCAGGTATGTTTTGTTTCTTCAGTTCGAAGATTAATTCCTGGCGTGATGTGTTAGATATTTGTAACTACCAGCACACTGGGATTTTACAAAATGGCTGCATCCTTTATATATAATAACCATCACATTTAACCATTTTATTACTTCACTATACGGTTTTATATACTTGTTGATATTAAGCAATAATGACTATTAATGTGCATTATATATCATTAACTATACATACCAGTCCCTTCCTTTAAGTGAGTAGAAATTTCACATTGTTTCATACTTTAATACATCTAAAGTAAACATTCATTTGCTTAATTTGAAGATAACAAAACAGCTGAAATGATCTATATGTATTTTGTTTTCAAAACATTGCCAAAAGTAGTGCACATTTGAGATTTGTGCACTTGTAAACGCCAGTTTTTTAAGTCACATGATATTATTTGAACCAATTGAAACATTCATAACAAAAGGGTATTTACAAATTTGAATTTATAATAAGTGAATGTATCTAGATACGTCTATTGCGCTGACATGGTGTGGCAGTGTTGAATGAAAAACTTCACAATTATTATGTAATTCTAGAATTTAGTGCTATTAGAAAACTTCCTTCATTTTGATGAAAAGAATTATGGTAATTCCCTAAGCTTTTTTAGGTATTAAAACCTCTAGGGTAAAAAGCAATGCAATTTTATTTTCACTTTTCTGTGTAAGTACCAGGTCTGATTTCCATTGTGCTAGACTCTAATACTGGCATGAAATACTGGTTGTTAATAACACAAATAATTTCAAAACTAATATACAGTGAAAACTCTCAAAATCATTAATACAAAATAGACCTTCTTGAAACCAGATATCTTTTAAAAGCAGATATTTTAGTTAGTTCCATGGGTGTCCTGTTTACAGGGGTTCACTGTACATGTGTAAGGGTTCGTTCACACCAAAACCACGTGGTTACAGCAACACACAAACTGCAGCGTTTTTTGCACCATTATGGGTTCACACTGCCACAGAATGTTTGCATGGAAAACGTGCCGTGTAGCAATATATAGTCACTTATTCATATTAAATTGTGGAAGGTTTGGTGTACGTGCATGGATTTTGTTTTCAACTGGAAGCGGAAGTGAAGGAAGTCATGCTGAGAGATCTTAAGGTCCTCACCCCCCCATTCCAAATCCAATAAAACCCAACCCCATAGTAAATTTGTATTTTTCTTTGAACCAGAGGTTCGAGCCATGATCTCACCCGCATGCATGCTCCCAATATGATACAATTTGTACCTTCCACACAAATTGCTTAATCAACAATCAAAAATAAATTAAACAAAACCAATACAACTTGAATAGTCACAGAGTTCTTTCTGACACTTAGTCACAGTGGTGTCACAAATTGATACACTTACCTGTCAGTACTAAAAGAATGTGACCATGTGGGACAGGGCTATTCCACCCAAGGGTACAAGCCTGATATCATATTATGTACCGAGCCCTGACCCACATGGATACATAATCAAAGAGTATTTTCCTCCTTTTCAGTAGATTAAAAACAAGTATTTTGGAAAAACTTGAAAAACCTACATATTTTGTTTTTTATCTTACAAAAAATAATCAAAAACCAAAAAGGATAGTATAATTTCATTATTACAGCAGGTTTGCTAGTGTTATTTTGCCGTTTACCCAATGTTAATATCACCTCAAACAATCTAAGTCACGTGGTCATGCAAGACCGATTTATTTCGCATTGGGCTGATGTCATGGAATACGCTTGTCTTGCATGGCTAGGGATGGGAGAAAATACAATATCATATGTATGACGATACATATTGTGATACCTAATTCACAGTGTTTCACAGTAAACCAACAAGTTGAAGCTTACGTGAAGTGATTTAACAGTAAGAAATAAACATGCTAAATGTAAACACTGATTATAGACAGTTTTAATATAGAAATACAACAATGATAGACATACTGACATTAGCAGGTAGACATTTTATGTCTTTATTTGTGAAGGAAATAACTGCCCAATATCATATACCAGTACAAATTGGTGTTGGTAAATGAATTCAGAATTAATATAGGAATCGATACATGGTCAAAATAGCAATTGATACACAAACAAGGGTATCGTGTATCATATTGTCAACAGTGGTATGTGATGCATCGGCATATCATGACGCCCCCCCATAGTCATTGCTTTGTCTAGTTACAATGCCAGGAGGAGTGGGAGGGGTATGTGATCGTGAGGGTGTTCCTCCAATCCTCCTGTCAACATGACGGGGCCCACATTTGTCAACCACACGTTCCGAAATTATCTTGGAAATATAGATGCATGTACATAACATAGAAAGGTGAGAAACTTGTTTTGTGCTCTTGATTTCAGTGAATCACCACTCCCCCACCCGATCTCAGACTCCCCACCCCCCAATATCTACATACTTCCACCATGTCTTTTTCCATACTATGGAATTTACTACTAGTATATATTTCCGAGCCAATTGTTTTTTTAAATTGCACACATTAGTGTTTTTTGTTTGTTGTTGTTTTGGGTTTTTTCCAAAACACTTTTACTTTTCTTTATACATCAAACCAAATTGAAATTATTTACCGAAAAATGTTTTTCTAGGATGATGACCTGTAGGGGTAAACATAATTAAAATAAATATTACAAAAACAAATAAATTATACAAATAAAATCATCACGTTCCCAGAAACGCATTTTATTTAAAAAGCCTAATATGGCCTATATAAAATAAATAATAACAATAAATAAATAATCCTAATAATAATTTGGTCACCTATAATACCAAGTCACTGAACTAACAAATATGTTTTTTATAATTTTGTGTAAAGTATTTTTAATATATATGCCAAGTTTTTACATCTATAGTCATCTTTGTATTTTAATTTCTCCCAAACCAGTTAAGAATGGACAAGAACACCATGCGGATAATGCGCGGTTTTGGTATGAATGGTTAAGTGCAATGACATATAGAGAGATCAGTTTAGTGGTAACCACACGGGAAATCATCATATTTTGCAGTTACACTGCGAACGGGCCATTATATGTTTAAATATACTAAATGCTTTATGCATTTAATAAAAATCATACTTGAATTTTATTTATTTTTAATTTAAGAAACAGTGTTGTGTATTCCGTTGAAAACATACAGGTACATTCTGGAATGTGATACATTTAAAGTTTGTTTTGTTTAACGACACTACTAGAACATTGATTTTTTAATAGTCTGCCATTGGATGTCATCTGAGAAAACCTGCTAAATATTTCCATTAGCAGCAAAGGATCATTTATATGCACTTTTCAACAGACAGGAAAGCACATTCTGTGGCCTTTTGCCAGTTGTGGTACACTGGTTGGAATGAGAAAAATCCCAATCATTTAAATGGATCCCCCGGGGTGGTTCGATCTTGCAATGCGAACACCTCAGGCAAGCACTCAACTGACTGAGCTAAATCCTGCCCCTTGTTAAGTTTGTGTGTGTCACTGTAAGAACAGACCGTTGTTAAAGAGGCGCCTACACTACAGAACAGTACTGCAAGGTAACACATGGGAAGGGTTTATTTTTAGAAAGCCATGCATTGCTTAAATTGTTAACTCATTCGTACACCCTTGAATTAATATAACTCTAGATTTAGCATTACGCAAGAGAAACAATGAGTGGTTTTTATTGAGGATATCATCACGTCCAAATACATCACTGACATTTTCAAACCAAGATCAGGTGCCAGTTTTCCATTATCAGTAAGCTGATCAAATTGGATTTATTTGTTCAACCCAGTGTATGTATATAGTCCCAAGGAACTGTATAGGTAAATGCAGAGCCCGGCAGGAAGTGGTGGAAAAGAAAGAGTACATACAAAACCAGTGATAGTGTTGTGAGGAATGCCTCCAAGACCAACAAGGCTCACGCTAAGTGTTGAATTGTCTACTTTCCCAGATTACTGATAGGTTAATTACAGGCATTTTCATATTGCTTGTACTCCTTTTTACACCATAGACTCCATGCCTCCCATATTCTCCGTACTCCATGGTCATCTGGTGTGTGTTTATACACCACAGACTCAATGGCTCCCATATTCTCTGTACTCCATGGTCATCTGGTGTGTGTTTATACACCACAGACTCAATAGCTCCCATATTCTCTGTGGTGTGTGTTTATACACCACAGACTCAATGGCTCCCATATTCTCTGTACACCATGGTCATCTGGTATGTGTTTATACACCATAGACTCAATAGCTCCCATATTCTCTGTACTCCATGGTCATCTGGTATGTGTTTATACACCACAGACTCAATGGCTCCCATATTCTCTGTACTCCATGGTCATCTGGTGTGTGTTTATACACCACAGACTCAATAGCTCCCATATTCTCTGTACTCCATGGTCATCTGGTATGTGTTTATACACCACAGACTCAATAGCTCCCATATTCTCTGTACTCCATGGTCATCTGGTATGTGTTTGTACACCACAGACTCAATAAAACAAGCTTTAACGTTTTAGTGTTGTTGAAATATGGTCTCCAGAATATCCCTTGCTATTAATCAGTAAACATAACCTTTGTGGCAAAGTTAGTTTCCTCAGTCACACTAAACCATCTATATTGCTCCTGTGATGGCTCACAAGACAGCCTTACCTGCCCCAGATAGTGTACTTGAACCGTACTTGGATATAAGCTCAAAACTAAATTCTATAGCCCTCATCATCACCATCTATCACAAGTAGCTGCTGAAGACAGGCAGATTCCAGCCCTCATCATCACCATCTATCACAAGTAGCTGCCGAAGACAGGCAGATTCCAGACTTGACAACTCTGACAACAGTCGGAATTACCCTACACTCACAGACAACTGCAATTATTTCCCTTGCCAACACGTCACTGTGTTTATTACTAATTAGAGGGGTGAAAAATAGAATATCCAAACACTATTTAACTGCATTAAATTGTTTGGGTTGTTTGTTGTTGTTGTTTGTTGGGTTTTTTGGCAGGGGGGGGGAGGGGAGTGGGGGTACAAATTGAAGTGTTTGTAGCACAATATTTACATAAATAATTAAGGTATTTTGTTGAAAAATTTCCAGAAAATGTTGTAATTTTCAAACAAACAAGATATAAACATTTTAAATGATGCTGTTTGTCTGTTATCACATTTATGAGTATTGTGACTTGGTGCTGAAAATAACCGGCCTCGGTGACATCGTGGTTAGTCCATCGGTCAACAGGCTGGTAGGTACTGGGTTTGGATCCCGGTCGAAGCATGGGATTTTTAATTTAGACTCCAAACCCTGAGTGAGTGCTCCGCAAGGCTCAATGGGTAGGTGTAAACCACTTGCACCGACCAGTGATCCATAACTGGTTTAACAAAGGCCATGGTTTGTTCTATCCTGCCTGTGGGAAGTGCAAATGAAAGATCCCTTGCTGCCAATCGGAAAGAGTAGCCCATGAAGTGGCGACAGCAGATTTCCTCTTAAAATCTGTGTGGTCCTTAACCATATGTCTGACGCCATATAACTGTACATAAAATGTGTTGGTTGCGTTGTTAAATAAAACATGTCTTTCTTTCTTTGGTGCTGAAGCCAGCCGTTCACACAGTGGTGAAGAAAGTTACATGAAACAGGTGTACATCATGACCAGCCAGTGTGCTACTGCAGTGTTTGTGACCACCTGGTGGCTTTATCCCTATCTTCATATCTCCGTGTCTGTCCGGCAGTGCTTCACGTTATTTCATAGGGGTATGCCTGAATAAACTGTTTCATTTGATACATTTTCACTATTCAGTTTCATTGTGAAAATTTGAAGAATATTTTCCTAATTATCCACATGTTTAGCAGCCTAATCAATTCCATAAAATTATGCATAGGTATATTGAATATTTTTGACGAATATGAGCACAGGACTGAGATTAGATTTGTCCAGTATCTCCTGATGTGATTCATCCAGTGGATTGTTGTTTCACCATGGTCAACTCTAAAGGTGAGACTCAGTATCACATTGTCAGTTTTTAATTGTGCTTCAATTCCATCAAGGGGCAGGATGTAGTCCAATGGTAAACTATTCGCTTGATGCGCAGTCTGTCTGGGATTGATCCTGTTGGTGGGCCCATGGGGGTATTTTTCACTCCCAGCCAGTGCACCACAACTGGTATATCAAAGGCTGTGGTATGTGTTATTCCGTGTATGGGATGGTGCATATAAAAGATCCCATACTGCTAATTAAAAAAGAGTAGCCCATGAAGTGGCGACAGCAAGTTTCCTCCCGTGTGGTCCTTAACCATATGTCCGATGCCATATAATCGTAAATAAAATGTGTTGAACGTGTCATTAAATAAAAATTTCCTAAATTCCAGCATTAGGTTGTCATGTTTTAACTTTTGTTTCCCACAGTCTGTAACAGGTCCTAGATCAGCCAAGTTTGCTTTGTAGTCGCATCAATGGATGTCCATTTCAGTGGATGTTTTAAAGTTACAAAAAAATAAAGTGTCAACAATTTGTTTTTAATTTAGGAGATAACCATATGGAGTTTTTAGATTTGCGGGTGTTATTGTTTATTTCATCCTGCAAATGTCATTTTTGACCGAAGGCGTTAGCCTGAGGTCAAAAATGAAACATTTGCGGGCATCAAATAGACAATAACACTCACAAATCTAAAAACTCCATATGGTTATGTCCATTGTAAACTGAATAGTTTTTCTAAAGAACTAACTGTATATTTGGCATTTATTGAAAAAAATACCTGGCTACAATCTAACTGTAGATCCTTGAATCGTCAACTTCGCCTGTTCCAATTGCTAATGACGTCACCTTTAATGATGTCATTACCTTTACAGGTGTTATTGTTTATTTCATCCCAGAAAAATTATGTAATTAACCAGTCACAATACAGAACGCACTTGCCGTCAGTTTACAATTTAAATTTAATTAAACTTTAAAAGAAGAAAGAATTTCATTAATCCTGAAAGATAAATGACAAATTATATCTTTATTCACTGAATCCGTTGATGATGGATGACACATTGAATTATGCAACATTCTTCCTGTCTATTTTGCGGTCATTTCATGTTGAAGGTTTTCATTTGTGGCTGTAAATCTCATGGTTACTGTGTATCTCAAGTAGACAGTGAAGAATGGTGCCATGTAGTGCAAACTCAGTGATGTCAAGCTGTGTCTGCTGTAGTGTTATCCTTGGCAATGGGACCCAATGATCTGTTACAACTGGTACCAGGCTTTATCTGTTTAGTGTAGATAAGAAATATGTTATGTGCTATCTTTGTGCTCTTAATTTTGTCAGAACTGATACTTTCAAAACTAAATCTGAATGAGCCATGTTAGCAATATTACTCTTCTTGAAGACAATCAGAAAGCATCTTTTACTGTAAGTGCTATATGGACTGATGAAGAATTTATTCTTGAAGACATTGACTGACTCAGGGTTTTTATCAGCTATGTTTGTAGACTCTGATACTTGGCACCATTTTCCAAAGGCTATGTTCCTCTATTTTTTCCAGTTTTGAAGGCAGCAAATTTCAATCAGTGTAATAATTCCCATTTTTTATTATTATATAAAGACATTCTTTGAAAACACTATGTAACAGCTGACAGTCATCCCATGTCATTTTGTAATGCAAAATAGATATATTAATTTGAATGAGCAACAATACATGTGTTACTCTTTTAAATTCCAACTTACCCTAATAACATGTTTAAAAAAAAATAGAACTGAAATTCCCTTCTTTTTTGTATAACAAAGGTTAAAATTCTCAGAAACATCCAGGTGTCAAGTGAAATTTTAGAAATAAAACTGACAGGCTTGAAAGCTTTCTCTTGCCTACTACCCCCCCCCCCCCCCAATCAATCTATGGAACAGCCTTATAACTGACCTTTGATCTTTAGTTTGTCAGTTTGTGTTGGTTAGTAACTCTTAATGTCACAGACCCTAAACACTAAACTCTAAGTTAACTGTGATTCAGTTATCACAATAGCTCTGATAGTGAAACATGGGCCATAATGATTACAAACTAGGCTCTGTCACTTGAACTATCAAGTAGTGAATGCATCTACCTATACACCAGAAACTTAGGTAAGTAGTGAATGCAGCTACCTATACACCAGAAACTTAGGTAAGTAGTGAATGCAGCTACCTATACACCAGAAACTTAGGTAAGTAGTGAATGCAGCTACCTATACACCAGAAACTTAGGTAAGTAGTGAATGCATCTACCTATACACCAGAAACTTAGGTAAGTAGTGAATGCATCTACCTGTACACCAGAAACTTAGGTAAGTAGTGAATGCAGCTACCTATACACCAGAACCTTAGGTAAGTAGTGAATGCAGCTACCTATACACCAGAAACTTAGGTAAGTAGTGAATGCAGCTACCTATACATAAGAAACTTAGGTAAGTAGTGAATG
>JAECMU010114022.1:0-5000 GCA_016106625.1 Dracogyra subfuscus
CACACACAGACACACACACACAATACACAACACACACAATGGGTCCACTAAGAAGGTTCGATCATATGTGTCAAGTATCCCACGCTTAATCCGAATTCATATTGCTGGTTACGTTGTGGGTATTACAGTACTAATAAATTAATTAATTAATTATATTGGCGTGGTTCTTCCTGAGATTGGAAATCTCATCGACGTAAGTTTCGCCTTGAAATCATCAACGTGCTTAATGGCACCGCCGCGTGGTTGTGCTGTATCTGCTCTGCCATCTGGAGCATGTTGTCCACAGTCACAACGTAGGCTCTGCATTGCGACGTAGTATACCTCCTGTAAATTTCTATTTACGCGAAATGTGTACGGATACAACGAACGGCAACACGTGCAACAGTAGACTTGAATGTGTGTACCATCTATATACAGTTAATAACACTAAATCAAATCACATAGACGACAATAGTAACAACGAATGGCAACACGTGCACAGCAGACTTGAATGTGTGTACCATCTATATACAGTTAATACCACTAAATCAAATCACATAGACGATAATAGGAACAATTGAACATGCATTTTTTTCAGTTAACATATATATTATAATTTTTTTAAAGCGGAAATAGAATAAAAATTATTTTCGTCGATTATTTCTTACATATTAAACAGACATCAACATATTTTGTAAATATCAGTCAAGTAAATGCTAAATTAGGTAGAGTATCATTAAAATGGTATTTACAAAATATTTACTTGTCAGTTTAATATGAAAGAAATATTTGACGTTAGTACTCTGTAGATATAAATAGTACAGCCGCTCAAGCTTATAAATAAATCACAATTTAAAAACAAAATCCTCTATATATCCAATTAAGGTTAAAGCACGCTGTCCTAGACACATACCAGAGCTATCTGGGCTATCCGTAGGTATAGGGTTCCCAGCCCGGTACCGGCTCCCACCGACACAATGGGAAGGTGTAAGACCACTACACCCTCGTCTCTCTTACTAACCGCTAACTGCTAACCCACTGTCGTGGACAGACACCCTAGATAACTTAGGTGTATGCCCAGGACAGCGTGCTTGAACCTGGATATACACACGAAAATAAGTTCAAATGAAATTAATTGAAACATTGCACAAAATAGAGACTTTACTAGGTCATATTTGGAATTAAATTGTGTTGTATACACTTACAATTCCATATAGGTGGATATTTGTACGTATCTGTATTTGGTACAACCATGAATGTATATTCATTCGGTGTGTATGTATTGTCGTGTGTGTGTGTGTGTGTGTGTGTGTGTGTGTGTGTGCGTGCGCGCGCGTGCGCGTGTACATGAGTGCGTGTGTGTATTTCTGTGTGCGTGTCTGTGTATATATGTATGTGTGATTGCGTGTGTTTGTTGCTTTCTCTGCCGTGCATCTCTCTGTGTGTTCATACGTGTTTGTCGAAAAAGGTGACAGGACAGTAGTCGCCTATTCGAAAAAGCTGTAATAACAATCATTATTCAAAAATTCAAATTGCAACTACTGAACCCGTGCACAAAACGATAAACTAAATGTCTTTGCTCCATTCCACGACTACAAGCCCTTTGTTACTCTTCCCAGGACGTCTTTGCATAGACCTTCATAGTTTACTCTCAATTTTTATAATACCGTCCGTTTATTTTCTTAACTCTTTCCCTCCACATTGGAATGAAACAGTATATGTACATATCATTAGTTTTCGCATGGGAGGTATATTCGGTTTTAAAAAGACAACTCAGAATGGGTCTTTATCTTAACTCGTTTCATTATGAACAGGCATGTACAAGGGTGGGCAGTCATTAGGACTTGATTATTCCTTTATTTCTTTAAAAGTAAACGTAAATCACTTTCTACAGAATCATCAACGGAAAAGAAAACATTTCGTTTCGGTATTGTCCGTCTTCGAGTTAACAAGCTTGTTAAAATAACAAACTCGGAATGAAAGCAACATTTTGTTTCATGGTAGGAACAATAGGAGAATTCTGAAAAACCCTTCGACCCTTAAGGGACACGAAAGGTCAGTCTGGGGTCTTTCTTAAAGGTGGTTAATCTGAAACCGGGGGAGGGGCTGAAACCCTTGGACCGGAATAAACCACCGCGGAAAGCGTATGGAAATGGTAGACGTTAAGTTTTGTCTGTAAATCAATGGTCACTCACGAGGTGCGACAGTCCGATGACCCCACGTGGTGCTCTTGTCGCTTCCATCGGGAAAAAAAGAGAAAAAAAAAGAGAGAAGTAATTTTTATAAATAAAAAATAATAACAGATAAGAAATTGATAAATAAATTCACCTGAAATTTCAATTTTAATAATTCGTCTGTTTTGTATAACGACACTACTAGAGCACAAATTTGTAGTAAGTTTGTAAATGTAAAACATAATACTGATTTGTTTTAAAATTTTCTTCAGATTTTTGTCTCTTAGTTTTTTTGTGTTTTTGTTTTCTTTTTAAATTAGTTACACCAACGCTTAAAGCGGCTGTTTCAGTTCCAGAGGTACACAGTTGTCTCTTCTGTTTCTTTAAAATGTATCTGAAGCTAGTACAAATACCACGACGACCAGAAACAAACTGAATTAAACAACATTAATCCAATATATCCAGTTAAGGTTCAAGCACGCTGTCTATAGCTCAACTATCTGGGATGTCTGTCCAGGACAGGATGTTAGTTCTTAGTTGTTAGTGAGAGAGAAGGGAGTGTAGTGGTCTTATACCTACCCATTGAGTCATTAAAACTCTGGGTGGGAGATGGTACCGGGCTGCGAACCCAGTACCTACCAGCCTTATGTCCGATTGTTTAACGACGACACTACCAAAGAAATGTTTTATTTAACGACACACTCAACACATTTTATTTACGGTTATATGGCGTCAGATATATGGTTAAGGACCACACAGATATTGAGAAAGGAAACCCGCTGTCGCAACTTCATGGGCTACTCTTTCCGATTAGCAGTAAGACATCTTTTATATGCATCATCCCACAGACAGGATAGCACATACCACGGCCTTTGATATACCAGTCGTGGTGCACTGGCTGTGTCGAGAAATAGCCCAATGTGCCCACCGACAGGAATCGATCCCAGACCGACCGCGTATCGAGCGAGCGCTGTACCACTGAGCTACGTCCCGCCCCACGACACTACCAAGACCGGTTATCATCTCACGTGAACTATACGTATTTACAACCTTACACTTGTAAATAGGACATCGTCCAGTAAATATTATATATAACCGTGATATGATTACTAATGCAATATGAACATGATTTCGTTTTTGAAGATAAGGTGTTTCTTATATACATGTATTGCAGCACAAATAACAAACACTTGATTATTAAAATAATGAATAATTCACGGAAAGGCAGTTACTAGCAAACTATCAAATCACGCGAGATAGGCAATTGGCGGAAGACGTTCAGTGAGGCATTGTGGAAAATGCCATATATTGCTAACTGTTACGTTTACATGTAACAAATAACTACAAACTAATCTATCCCACACAATCTGTATATAAATAAACCAAGAATATTAAAACTGCACTGCGTTGACATCACTGGCGCATGCATGCATGCATGTATGTATATATGCATGTATGCATGTATGTATGCATGTATGTATGTATGTATGTATGCATGCATGCATTTATGTATGTATGATTTTGTACGATTTAATAGTTTAAAAATTTTTTTGATAGGGGCGGGCATGGGCCCCGTGCCCCCTACCTGCCAACGAAACTGGCTGACATTTGATATAGACTGTGGCTGTCTCAAGAATCTTGAACAAGAAAAGTAAACCTAATATTCTTTGTCACATAGTCATCAATATAGAGCTACTAGTTCTTCTTCAAAGAGTTAGAGGTGGACATTTGTTTGCATACGGTGTACATAATTAGGGATACACATTTTGTGAACAACACGTTTAGGGATACATATTTATTATACAGCACTTGTACAGAATAAAGGGTATACATTTAGTGCATCACAAGTACCAATAACTAGGGATATGTATATATATTTTAATTCAGCCAGAAAATGAAGGTTATTGGTTGTACTGTTTTATATTTCCAGTAATTCAAGGTATTTTATTTTCATTTCTGTAAACAAAAATAAAATAAAATAACTTTCATAGGGCGTCGTTAACTTTTCATATTTGAAGTTTAGACGTTTTGTATCATCTGTTTTATTGTATACAATACATGACTGAGATATCGTATACATGTACTAGTATATTAAATTCAAAACATATGTATGGAGATATTTCTTTAATGGGCTAAAACCTTTTCTTGATGTACCACTGCACTAATTAAACCATTTTAGAGACGGATATATGGGGGCCCAGGGACCCCCCCCCCCTCCTAAATTTTGCGAGTTATAATTTTATTATATATTAAAAACAATATTTAAATTTACAATCCCCATCCAAACCTCCCTCAGCATATTCTTGGCATTCCACCTCATGTCACTGGAGCCCCCCCCCCATAAATGGATTTTTTGAACCCGTCATTGCATTTACATTAAAATAATGTTTCTGTGCTCATGTAAAATACAGTTCAGCGTTACCAAGTAACCGAATAATCACTGCAATCCGTAGCTATAACAAATTACACTTTATTTGATGCATTGCATTCTCTGTGGAGTGGGACACTTAAAATTAGAGATTACAGGGGATTATATTTTAAAATAGATTTCAGTTCGCCGATGTCAATAGTGCCCTGTGGTAATTCTCCGCCATTTTGTCAAATCTGATTTTGGGCGATAAGCGAGACTGGTCGCCTTCTTTCTTGTGTGGTTTTGAGGCTACGCTGCATCTGCAATACCAAACGATTTAAAGCGTTGAGAATTGAAGGTTATAGAATTTCAGTCAAAACCAATGTTTGAGAAGGATTACGCTAAATCGAAGACTCGTGTACAAACTAAACAAACAATTTCTCAATAATCGTCTTATTTGTGATGGCAGTTTGTTGGTTACGACCTAGTCATTTTAC
>JAECMU010114047.1:9433-22152 GCA_016106625.1 Dracogyra subfuscus
GATGGATGGATGGATGAACGGATGGATGGAAGGATAGATGGATGGAAGGATGGATAGAAGGATGGGTAGGTGGGTTTATGGATGGATGGATGGATGGATGAACACACTGATAGATACTGAATTATTGACTAAAACTATACATACAAGTTGATAACAAAATGTGTAAGTGGTATAGTTAAAAAGTACACATGAGTCTATTCACAAATAAGCTTTAACTCTATATATAATATTATAATTGTTCAGAATACAAAAACTGGACTGAATTAGAATTTCACAGATTACAAACAGGTATAAATACATGTATGTATCGTGCCAGATGACTATGACTCTGTGTCACACATAACTGTAGTATACAGATACACCTACCACTATATAGTACTCAACAGATATATAAAAGCTGCCCAGACTGTTAAAATCCCTGTGTCAAATGTCATACTTACAACACTTGTCTGAACACGTATGATCCAACTCACACCAAAAATAAGGTAGAGGTAACCGAAATAATGTTAAATCCCGACTTGTAGAAAAAGTCTGACCAAGAAGAAGAGAAATGTCCAAGTTTTGGGAAGATCGAGAAGCAATGATATCTATCTATCTACCTGATTCACCTATACCTGCATGACTGCTTCCCAGACCCAGCGTACCGTGACTTCTGTGATGTTTTGTGGGAGTACAATACCCATCCTAGAGCATACCACATGACAATACAGCTATATTTAGACTAGGTCTTAAAATCCCTATTCAATAAGGCAAACAGACCTGTCACCCATGGAACACACCACTGTGTCTGAATGCATGGTCCCAAGCTGTGTGTACTTTGATCATTATATAAACATATAATTCATGTAGCTACATGTAAGTATGTGGATATATATACTTCATACATGGAATAAAACTGATCACCAGCCAATGTCAATGCAGAAATTGCAGGTATTATAGCTACTAATAAACTATTGTAGCAAGTAGTTAAGATACCAATTACCACCCATTTCCTAAAACAACATCTTTATTAGTTACCATTATTCAATTAGCAAATTAATTGAGGTATTGTGTACACATGAACAGAATCAAATTAGACCGTATAGTCCATGCATTAAGCAGAAAGCAATTCTCCTGTCATGGACACAAACTCTCGGGTGAATGAATTAATGAATGTTTAACGACACCCCAGCACAAAAAATATATTGGCTATTGGGTGTCAAACTATGGTAAATGCAAATAAATAATGAAAACTCTCTGGTGAAGTCAGATAGAGGTTGAACCCATGACAGGCATGCTTGAACAGTTCACTGATGGAAGCATGCCACAAATTACCCACACCACATAAAGCAGTTCTTCTAAAGCACACATGACCTGTTACACAGCATGCATGAGCTATAAAACTATATAATTCCAAAACAATATATTTAACAATTCTGTCCCATTTTAAATATGTGTACATAAGAGAACCTCTGTAAACTTGATACCTCTTATAACCAGACTTTTTACTTGGTCCCTAGGGTGTCCGGTATATGGAACTGTGAACTGTATATAATATCCTACTCCTATAGACTACATGACTTTCCTTTTCATTACTTTCATAAGAACATGTAGAACCAGATGTTCAATCATACTTGGTGAACTGCTTAAAACCATCTGTAATTGATTCTCCTTTCATTTAATTTTTTGGGCTGTTGATGAACAAAAAAGAAAAGAAAGAAAGAAATGCTTTATTTAACAATGCACTCAATACATTTTATATTTACGGTTATATGGCGTCAGACATATGGGGACCACACAGATTTTGAGAGGAAACCAGCTGTCACAACTTCATGGGCTACTCTTTCCAATTAGCAGCAAGGGATCTTTTATTTGCACTTCCCATAGGCAGGATAGCACAAACCATGGCCTTTGTTGAACCAGTTATGGATCATTGGTCGGTGCAAGTGGATTACACCTACCCACTGAGCCTTGCGGAGCACTCACTCAAGGTTCGGAGTCAGTATCTGGATTAAAAATCCCATGCCTCAACTGGGATCTGAACCCAGTACCTACCAGCCTGTAGACCGATGGCCTAACCACGACGCCACCGAGACCGGATTTGTTGATGAACGATGCAAATACTTAGAGAAATATATACAATGAAACCTCTCAAAACCAGACCCTCTGTAAACCAGAATTCTTCCAAAACCAGATGTTTTTCATGGTCCATTTTTTTAAAATCAGTACAGAGCTTAACCTCTCTAAATTGGATACTTCAAGAATATGGACGTTTAACTTGGGCCTGAGGGTGTCCGGTTTACAGGGGTTTTAGTGTAGAAGATTAATCAAGGTATTGTTTACAAATGAACAATATAACTACTCATTTCATAAATTAATTCATTTGAAGTATATGTATACATGACAGGCAAGTAATAAATACGCTTTGTCCATGAGCTATGACAACATATTTGTAAAACAATACATTCACATGGAAATGTTAATGGTCATGTCCTCCCTCTTCTTTTTAGACCAACTTGCCACTGTAAATAGTCTTATTCCAAATGTTAATTGTGTTACAGTAAAGTACTCTTATAACGAACTGCAAAGGACCAGGACCATTGGTTCGTTATAGCAGTAGTTCGTTGTAAACATTTACAGAAGTTAGCAGTTTTCATTCAGGAAGTCGGCCATTTGGGATTTTTTTCAGATTCAAATACGATAAATACAAGAATTAGTGGGGTTGGTTTTTTAATGTTTCATTTATAATATATGCTGATTGATATAATACAAATAAGATACAAAACAATTATGATCGGTTCGCTGTATATATGCACTAATTTAAACTGAAATAAACAATTTTGACCACAAAATTGGTTAGTTTTAACAGTTAATTCCCTATACATAGTTCGTTCTATACATTAAAATGTATTACTAAAATTGGGACTTTACAATCAGTTCGTTCTAACCGGTAGTTTGTTATATAAGCGTGTTCGTTCTAGACGTACTTTACTGTATTCCCATTGTAAACTATTAAATTTCCCTTGTAAAATGTTATTCCCATTGTAAACTGTAATTCCCATTGTAAACTGTAATTCCCATTGTAAACTGTGTAATTCCCATTGTAAATTGTAATTCTCAATGTAAAACACTATTCCCACTGTAAACTGTTATTCCCATCATAAATAGAGGATAATAAATTAGTTACCAGTTATTATCAAATTTATTTCATGAAGGACATAAATTTTATAATAACTGGTATCGAGTTTGATTTTCTATTTATTACCCCAGCTATTTGCATTCTTTTTTTAGCCTTTATTTTCGATATATATAACCTATACATCGGCTACATGCACATCCATGCAGAAATGACGTCAACTACTTTACTGTGCTGAATATTGCTTTAACGTTGTATTTTATTCACGGTTCACAGTTAAGTTTCAAAACCCAGTTCAAATATATATTCTGTAAAAAAAAAAATCTATAATGAATTGCATTAAACTACCATTACATTACAAGTTTCACACTGAAACCAGAAAGACATAAAAGCAAATGCATTAAACTATGTGACGTGTGTGCTTTGCCAAATCATGATGATGTCATATTCAACACCGACAAGGTGATTGGTTTGTTGACAATAGTAGTGTACGTTAAACCAATGCATGATAATTTCTCAGTGAGAAATTACAATTTTACTTTCCCCCATTAATAAACTGTTTTATCCCACTGTATACTATGTTATTTTCATTGTAAACTGTGTTTATGTAATGTGTTATTTCCACTGTAAACTGTAGTTCCCATTATAAACTGTCTTATTCCCATTGTAAAGCATTATTCATATTGTAGACTGTGTAATTCCCATTGTAAACTGTGATATTCATTCCTAATATATACAGTCCAATTCATGGGATTTTGTCAAATACAATTTGTATGTCAACGAGTGATGTGTTCCATGAAAATATGGTTCTCACACATCACGAGAAAAACACCATGAAATGGTCTAATTATTATATACATCTTTCCTATAGTTTGACAATATCTTTTGCTTTTTGCTAATATATTTCACTTTTTCCATCGAAAACACATAATGCCATGATATATGTCTGATGAAGAAACTTTTTCAGAAAATTTACTTAACCATAGACTTTTTAAAAAGAAATGTGAATAAGAATTATTTGTATTTAATTAATTAGACCAACATGTGTCATGTTCCTCTAAGTTTCTTCCATAAATAGAGACCATCTCTGATACACTGATACTGGATATTCCCATTGTTATACTCTGTGTAAAAAGTGATATTCCCATTGTAAACTAACATGTTATATACTCAGTGTAAATAGTGATATCCTCATTGTAAACTAACATGTTATACTCTGTGTAAAAAGTGATATTCCCATTGTAAACTAACATGTTATATACTCAGTGTAAATAGTGATATCCTCATTGTAAACTAACATGTTATACTCAGTGTAAATAGTGATATTCTCATTGTAAACTAACATGTTATACTCAGTGTAAAAAGTGATATTCCCATTGTAAACTAACATGTTATACTCAGTGTAAAAAGTGATATTCCCATTGTAAACTAACATGTTATACTCAGTGTAAATAGTGATATTCCCATTGTAAACTAACATGTTATACTCAGTGTAAAAAGTGATATTCCCATTGTAAACTAACATGTTATACTCAGTGTAAATAGTGATATTCTCATTGTAAACTGACATGTTATATACTCAGTGTAAATAGTGATATTCTCATTGTAAACTAACATGTTATACTCAGTGTAAATAGTGATATTCTCATTGTAAACTAACATGTTATACTCAGTGTAAATAGTGATATTCCCATTGTAAACTAACATGTTATACTCAGTGTAAATAGTGATATTCTCATTGTAAACTGACATGTTATATACTCAGGGTAAATAGTGATATTCTCATTGTAAACTAACATGTTATACTCAGTATAAAAAGTGATATTCCCATTGTAAACTAACATGTTATATTCAGTGTAAAAAGTGACATTCCCATTGTAAACTAACATGTTATACTCAGTGTAAAACGTGATATTCCCATTGTAAACTAACATGTTATATACTCAGTGTAAATAGTGATATTCTCATTGTAAACTAACATGTTATACTCAGTGTAAATAGTGATATTCCCATTGTAAACTAACATGTTATATACTCAGTGTAAATAGTGATATTCTCATTGTAAACTAACATGTTATACTCAGTGTAAATAGTGATATTCCCAGTGTAAAAATATATATTCCCATTGTAAACTGTGTTATTCCCATTGTATAAACTGGGTTATTCCTATTATAAACTCAAACAATTGTGTTGTCCCTTTCAAGTTCAAGATATCAAAGTTTGTTTAGTTCACTTTGCGTTTTGGAAGTTGGTATGTAGCTCACCTCAAAATTTGGTATATGACCATGTACGTATCCTCAATCCTACAATATATAAATACCTTTAGGTCATGGCCTCATCGTTTGACCCGATGACTCAACAGATTTCAGTCACTTCACTATATGACTGGTATATAGCATCATGATAGATTAGCAGCTTAAAGACGCGGAGTAAAATAATCTCCCTTTAAAGAATAAATGTAGTAAAATTCCTTTGAGACATTACCGGTAGATGAAACGTATCCACTAAAAGCAAAACACTGAAGTAATAAAACTTAAAAGCAGAAACATTCAGATGTTTTGAAAATGAACCTTGATGCACTGCCATTATGTGGTAAATTGTCTTTAGCTATAAAAATAAGAAATAAAACTGTGACTTTTTTCCTTTTATGACTTGTATTCCCAGGGAACAATATTAAAAATAAATTATTAAAAAAATAAAAAAAATAATATATATAAATAACAAATAAAATTTGACATTTTTTCCTTTTATGGCTTGTTTTCCAGGAA
The DNA here is from genome assembly GCA_016106625.1 of Dracogyra subfuscus. Taxonomy (NCBI): domain Eukaryota; kingdom Metazoa; phylum Mollusca; class Gastropoda; order Neomphalida; family Peltospiridae; genus Dracogyra; species Dracogyra subfuscus. The sequence goes on from JAECMU010114047.1 coordinate 15,317, forward strand.
ACAATATTTTAATTTCTTTGGGAACCACAAGTCAGTGATTCATGTGACATTTGACCTAGGTCATCAATTGTTCTGTTACATGAAATGTATTTGCACAACATATTCATTTAACACAAAGTTGCATTCAACACTAATATTTAATGGCAATAATGACAGTATTTTTTGCTGATATTTTAACTTTTAGCAAAATACCTTGGTATAAAGTGACTTTCAGAACATACAATGTACAACAGTTCAATATGCAACTTATTGGTATCTCACATACATTTTAATGTACGTAATGTATATTCAGGACTTCATGCTAGTCTAGATGTTTGCCTATGTTGTTTATTACTCAAATTTATAATGCACAAGAACATATATTATATACCACGAGACCACATAGTGGTTGAGATGTAAATATCTTGCACACTGTAAATGAATGCAATAAATGACATGGGAAATAACTGGTAAGTGGTTCTGTATTTATTATTCATACCATCTTTGTGTATTATGATTATAACAGATGCTTAATTATAATGAACACAGCTTAGTTTACTTTGTCTGAAAAGTTGATTGAATTTTGTGGAATTGACAGAACACTGAACATTCAAGTCAACATGTGACTACGCAAGATTTTGTTTTACTCATATGTTCAATATAATGTTTTATTGCACAGTCAATATGTTCTTTATTACTATAGTAAGATTAAATGGGCATAAAATGAAAACACAGAATGACGGCTCACATGAAATATTGCGTCTTGTATTTCTAGTAAAAATTCTGACTTTGGTCATCATATATCTTATTGCTCTGCAAGGCTCAATGGGTAGGTGTAAACCGCTTGCACTGACCAGTAATCCATAACTGGTTCAACAAAGGCCATGGTTTGTGCTATCCTGCCTGTGGGATGTGCAAATAAAAGATCCCTTGCTACTAATTAGAAAGAGTAGCCCATGAAGTGGCGACAGTGTGTTTCCTTTCTCCATATCTGTGTGGTCCTTAACCATATGCCTGATGCTACATAACCGTAAATAAAATGTGTTGAGTGCACCATTAAATAAATCATTTCTGTCTTTCTTTCATATATCTGACACACCTCACAATCCTATGTGAGAGAGATTGATCAAATGACTGCTTGTAAGATTTATGAAGTCATTTATTATCCATGTGTGTTAATTATTCCATATATAATATATCCTAACATGTGAACGTGTGGCCATTTAGCATCCAAACATGCCAATAACTAAGACAAGTATACAGCTTGTACATGATCCATCACCGGGCTGACGTCCATGATGACCAGTTTACACAGACCTCGGTGTAACATGCTTTGTCCCCTGTCACCAACACCCGTTCTAGAAGGGTAACAATAATTACAGGCCACTTAAAGCCAGCCTGGGGGCAAGAACAGTTTGACCAGGTCACCCTGTGCATTAAGCAGCATGGGATACAAGTCAACTGTCTTGCATAAACTATCAGTACCTGAGGCTAGCCAACCAGAAGATTGAACTGTAATAAAACGTAATGTGTCAGTTTATATAAAATCCAGTAGCATCATAGTTTGTCTTGGTGCCTAGCTTTGTGTATAAACTTGAAGGGGAGGGTGTAACCTGAGAAAAGGTCACCTAAAATAATCCAAAGTACATGCACTAATTTATATGATCCATAAGAGTCATCTTCTTGAGAAACCAAACCAAACCAAATACAGCTGAATTCCACTGGCTCGAATCTTGTCAGTGCTTGAAAATGTGTTTGACCTATCGGGTTGATCGATTGAACCATTCGGTCTACTTCGGATATTCCCATTATTAACATCAGTTAGAAAGTTGAATTAGATACATATTATTTTGGTAACTGCAAACTTAAAAATTTCATAAAGGTGTTATATAGAAAAATATCAGAGTGAAAGAATTTATTACACATTACTCATTACATTATTTAATGACGCCACTATATAGAGCACATTGATTTTTTATCTTATCATCATCGACTAATGGACATCAAACATATGGTAATTCTGACACTGTTTTTTAGAGAAAAATTGCCGTCACCACGTAGGCTACTCTTTTATGACAGGCAGCAAGGGATCTTTTGTTTGCCCTTCCCACAGGCAGGATAGCACAAACCATGGCCTTTGTTGAACCAGTTATGGATCACTGGTCGGTGCAAGTGTTTTACCCACTGAGCCTTGCTCAGGGTTTGGAGTCAGTATCTGGATTAAAAATCCCATGCCTTGACATGGATCTGAACCCAGTACTTACCAGCCTGTAGACCAGTGGCCTAACCACAATGCCACCGAGGCTGGTAACACACAACATGACAGGTATGGTAAAGAAAGAATTGCATGGCTAGAGTTGCGATTCTCCGATTCATCTTTTATAGATTCTGTAGCTTGTCCCACTTAAATAATTAATCCAAAGGTTCTAATAACTAACTGCACAAGCGCAGAAATGGTTAGTCCTGTTTGGTGGTTTTCCATTTGATATTTGATGGATCACCAGTTCTAGGGAAATATAGCTAATAACACAGATGGGACCGATTATTCCAATAACTTAGTTCAAGCAAAGGCTTATAGTCGACCCTTTTTTGACCCATCATCAGTTAAGATAAGGGTTTACTGAACAAAAAACTTGGGACTTTGTTTTTGGTTCGAGCATTGCGGTGTGATTGACCTTCCGAGGTCGAGCCAATGAGATTCTACTGTATTGTATTTCCCATCTAAATAACGTATTGATTATACAGTGAAACCCCTCTAAACCGGACACCCTCACAGAGAGTTTTTGAGAAGTTTCACTGTATATATTATATATGTATGTGTGTGTGTGTGGTGTGTGTTTGTGTGTGTGTGTGTGTATACTGAATTTTTATGGTACAAATACATGTGCATGTAATATGTCAAATTAATATAAATCCAAATAAATTCACTTGTAATAATGAAATAATTGTATTAATATCTTAGTTTTCTAATGATTTTTGTAATAATATATAGATACAATTTTTACATGTCCATAGAAAATAGGAGGGGGTAGACAAAACATTTACCTTTTTGTCCTAAACTATTTTGGATGCCCGGCTCTCCCCCCACCCCCATCTTTAACTCTACTGAATATGGTTTTATTTAAAAAGCATGTAGACCGTAACTTTGATATTTCACACCCATTGCTATATGGATATTTGCCACCTTCAAGTAAATAAATTACAGGTCAACAGATTCAAAACTGTAAGTAAAAAAAATGTCATACCAAACAGAAGGGTAATATGTGTAATTTGTGCATAGCATTGTTTTTACATAACAAATTGAGGTAGACAGTAGGGGCACTTGATATATATGAACACAAATGTACTTGTGTCATTCCACCATTCATACGTGAATCCTACAGGCCTACTATTACTAAAAGCTATGTTATTTAATAGTGTAAATGTTACGACATTAAATTACCCAACACTTACTAGGCTATTAGAACATGAACGTGATACCATTGATACTGTAATTTATATACTAGCTGTCACATACGTTCACCTTCCTTTACATATGAACACAGAAGCAAAAAACCCACAAAAAACAGTCACCTCAGTAAAATTTCTACATAAATATGTCTAGAGGACTTGGCATACCTACTATCAAGTATCATTGATAGCATACACACACACACATGTACCGGTATTACAGTTCATATATTACTGTGGGTGAATGGAAACAGTCATACTTGACTGCCCAGCTTCCACTTCATTTCAGAGAAGTCAGCCTATTGCCTTTTGAAGTGCTGCCAGAAATTATATTAGATGTAGTCATTCGGTGAATATTACATACTTAATGTGCGAATCTCGGTGTCATAAAAACTGATTGGAAAACACTACAGGTGCCACAGAATACCCCATTTGTTTGGCAAAGAATAATAAAATGAGTAATGATTTATTTCACTATACTTGTCTTATTCATAACCACATACTGAAGAGAACATATCTCTCGGTAATTGCTTCGTGTACTTCACAAGGAAAAAATATGATTCTTCTGTTAAATTTATACTTACAAGTTGACATTTTGACAAATGAGAGATGGTCTGAATTATTCTTCTGCGGATTGCAATATTGTTGATCAGTGTGTAATACAATGGTTATACTATGGCTAGTGATTGGCTATAGTGTGTTCTTAATATGTGAATTATATTACAGGCAAAGTGAGTGACCATGAAGAAATCAGAGTGGACAAATGTAATGTGCCGTGATTTCCCATGAATATTAACAATGTATTTCAGCATTCTGTCTGTGGGGAAATTACAACACATTTTATAAACTTTGCCCTGATAATAAAAATGTACATAGCAATATGTCTTTGTTTGGTTCCAGATTCCTTCACCACCTGGTACAAGAATGATTTTTATTTTGAAATATTACTTTTTAAAAATAATTAAAGTGCTGAAAGTTACTTCATGCGTGCGTTATATTTTAACATGCACACCCCGGATCCAGACCCTGGGAGGCCAGGGACCCAATCCAGGGCAGATAATTTATTTCATGACAAATTTTCTGCATGTTCTCCTGCATATGACAGACATATTTGTAACACAACTTTGTTATTACATTTGTTATCACTTGAAAGTTTAAATTATTTATAACCACACTAAATCTTAATAAATTCAGAAAAGACAGGGGTGGTTTTTTTTGCAGGGGGGTATTGAAATAAGCTTACACAATATAACCTTTTGGGGTTTTCTTAGGGTACCATTTATGATGTATATTTCTAACAATAAATTAACAGCCAAATGGGGCCTAAATAATTCACAAAGCCTTTGTAAGCAATATCACATCAACTTTGGGATGTCTTACTGCATTAATTTGCACTGATATAAAAAAACACCTGCAAGAGCTTAGTGAATTTGACCCCAGTACAGTGTATGCACAACTTTCTGTTTTCTATCAGCATAAAATATCTTACTACACTGTGATCTCAAAATGCAAAAAAAGAAAGAACTTTGTTTTGTTTAACGACATCACTAGAGCACATTGATTTATTAGTCATTGGCTGTTGGAAATCAAACATTTGGTAATTTTTACATATAGTCTCAGAGAGAAAACCAGCTTCATTTTTCTATTAGTATCAACAGATCTTTTATATGCACCATCCCAGAGACAGGACAGCACATAACATGGTCTTTGGTATACCAGCCATGTTGTACTGGCTGGAACAAGAAATAACCCAATGGGCTACACATGGGAATCAATCCCAGACTGACCATGCATCAGGTGAGCACAGTAGGCTGCGTCCCACCCTCTCATAGTGTAATGCATACATGGGTGGAGAGATTTTGCTTAAAGTGAGTGTGATTATTATTATTATTTTTATTTTGTTGTTTTTTTTGTTTAACAACGCACTCAACACATTATAATTACGGTTATATATCGGCGTCGGACATATGGTTATGTCGAGAAAAACCCCAGTGGTTAGCTGACGGGGTTCGATCCTAGACCGAACGCGCATCAGGCAGGCACTGTACCACTGGGCTATGCTGCCCGCTTGAGTGTGATTAAGACAGCTCAGCAGATTAGGTGCCAGGTCTCTGGTGTACCACATATTTCATAGGGACATAATCAAGGCCTGAGTATGTTATTGAAGTTTTTTCTTTGCTTATATATGTCAATGAAAGACTTCTTCAAGCATTCTTCAACATGTGAATCAACAAATACATGATCACATGACACTTACTGTCAACACAATTAAACCATTTTACACAGAGATTGGGGGGGATGGAGGTATAATTAGAGGTAGAGAAGTATAGTGAAAATGAGAGGAAAGTTTGGAAAGAAAGAAAGAAAGACATGTTTTATTTAACGACACACTCATTACATTTTATTTACGGTTATATGGTGTCAGACATATGGTTAAGGACCACACAGATTTTGAGATTAAACTCACTATTGCCACTTCATGCTACTAATTTTGATTAGCAGCAAGGGATCTTTTTTTTGAACTTCCCACAGGCAAGATCGCACAAACCATGGCCTTTGTTGAACCAGTTATGGATTACTGGTCGGTGCAAGTGGTTTACACCTACCCGCTGAGCCTTGCGGAGCACTCACTCAGGGTTTGGAGTCTGAACCCATGCAGTACCTACCAGCCTGTAGACCGATGGCCTAACCATGACACCACCAAGGCCGGTAGTTGGGCAAGAGTACAGAATTATCTATTCGGCTGAACTGGTTTTGAAACAATTATGAATGTACTTGTACACTTAAAAAAATTAAATAATAAAATCCAGTGAGTTAAAACTGAGTCACATCTACCTTTTTTCAATTGCATCTACACCTGCATGTACCTTATATCCTTAATAATACGCCAGGTTTTACAAATTAAACTCACCCAACACAGCTTCTTATTAATACACAAACCATGTGACCTAGTGACACAAAATCACCATCCCCACAAAAATCTGTCTCCAAAGACTTACCACAAGGACATGAGTAAACACACCATTATATATACACACACACATTCTTATTTGAACAACATGAATGGCAAAAATGGGGCTCCAAGACATATACTCATGAAGAAACATTGTAAGTTAATAATGTTTGCCTTTCGTGGCTATCACCCCTCCATGTGGTACTGAGTGTCTATATATGTATGGTCAAAGGGTTATACAATTTGAGATTGCAGCTAGACTAGGTTAAACCAGTAACTATCAACTCAAACACCTTTACTGGGCTTGCATTATGCTTTCTGAAGCACCAGAATTAAAAAGCAACTGAAGCAAAGGCAGTTATACAATGATATGTAACTTAACATGAATGGGCTTTTAATTTTCCTACAACCAGTATTTGCATTATTATTTAACAGTTATCATAAGGCTTTAAAG